>WAAG01013323.1:0-12142 GCA_013390105.1 Tichodroma muraria | reverse complement strand
TTTTTCTTTGTTCATTAGATAAAAACCTGTGTGAACCTTTTTGTTAAAAGACAAGTAGATGGAAATATTGTGAATGTAGTGTTGTTAGGTGCATCTGAGAAGTGCAGGAATGGTCTCTGATGACCTGAATTTAATGGGATAAAAGGGTGAAGAGGGAACAAAGATATTTAATATATTTTTAGGCGAAGGAGGAGAACAGGAAGGAAATACACTGAGACAAGAGGATGAATCTGTGGATCTGATTTTCTCATGGATACAGGAGAGAAATCCTCACTGGATTTGTCTATTAACTAATGAACCAGTGAATAGTCACTGGCACAGCCTTCCTAAATGATGGAATAACTCATTCCCTAATGAGTTGATAGCTTCAGGAGGGAGGCCAGGGGGTTTTGCAGCCTGGCATAGTCCCACACACCTCTCTGGGTGTCTGCAGAGGAAAGCAGTCAGAGCAGATGAGCCTGTTCTGACAGGGCTGCTGCCAGAGCAGGATTTAGTTCCTCGAGGACAGTGTGACTTTTCACCCTTGCTCAATAAAACCCATAACAAATTATTTTCATTAAAAGTGTGAATACAGGGTACATTCTTAGGAAAGGCAATAGAGACATATAAGAATGAACTGCAAATAATTTAAAAGAGAACAGAACTACTGAAAAGTAACTCTAAATCCTCAGATTTTGTTACTGGTTTGGGTTTCTGGTTCCAAATCTAGTAATTGTAAATGCCACTCCCAAGTATTTCAACCCACTGCTTGGAAGATGAATCTTATTTCTCAGCTTTTTACAACATACTTTTCAACTTCCAACAAAGTCAGTTTTGCTAGTATGCTGGTTGATTAAAATGCAACAGTAGATACATAAAAGATATCAATGTGGCATACATAAAAAAAAAGTGTGTGTGTGTGTATGGGTGTACATATATGTAAAATTTATGACATAAATAAAAGACAGGAGTCTGTCTATACTGAAGGAGCTGTGGAGTACAGAGTAACTGAAGTGTGAAAATATGGAAATTAATGGTCCTGATATCATAACTAGTAATAGTTATCTGCTTGTGTACCCTTATAAATTACTAGTGGAAGTGATCACCAGAGAGGGAAAGAAGCTGAATATTCTGGTCAAAGGAAACTCTTACAAATTCCTAAGTATTCTATTTAGAATCCAGATGTACATGTGTGAGACAAGACCTGGGAATGGAAGACAAAATGCATTCCCTTATGCACTAATCCCATGGCTGTCCAGACAAGAAGACTGCTTCCTGTTCCCACTCCTGAGAATCTCCCATCAAAAAAAGAGGTCATACTCTTCCATTCTGCCCATCTATACTTCTCCTCCCTAGCTCCCCCTCAGGCCTGCAGGCTGAAAGCGTTGCTCTCTTTGGGGTGACTCTGTTCCCAGGGCTCTGAATGCCCATATAACACTGGCAGGCAGTGGTGGTGCAGACAGGTTTTGGGGTAAAGCTCGATGCTTTGTTCAAACACCCTCTTATTTGTTTATATCAAGAAGTGCTGAGAGGATGTGTGAGAGCATGGTAAGCACCACAGGGACATTAAAAGGCCTTTCACAAGGCTTCATTTGCCCACGGGCAGTGTTGTGAGAACAGACATTCCCCGGGAGCAATCTCCAGTCAGCATCATCTCCAGCTGAAGTTAGCCTTTCTGAGAAAGAAACTAGTCATTTCTGTTCCCTGAGGCTTTGCTCGAACTGCCAAATATCTCTCTTGCAGTAAGTTGAGGGCATACCAGTGCCTCCAGTGTGTAGTGTCCTCTTGGATGCCGAAAGGTCCTTTGTGTCCAGGTGAATCAGTGCATCCACGGAGTGGCCCAGGGTTGTGGGTTTGGGCACAGAGACCATCAGCTGTGATTATGCAAGTTGCAAAGCTTATGCAGGGTCCTGGCTGAACACCTGGAAAGTCGGTCAGTACTGATATTCACCTTGCTCTGACCACAGTGTGATCAGGACTTGCTCTAGGTAGTCAAGAGCTGTCTTTATGTCTGCAGGTAAACAGCAGTCTCATGTTCTGACTGCCCTGAAGATTCACTTTCTTAGTGTGGTTGACTATGGATATATTTAGACTGTTTACATGGAGTCAAACTAACCCCTTTTTAGATTTGGACTATTTGGTTTTAACTACTGTTTTATTCATGCTTTAATTTAAAAGAAAATTAAAAAAGAAAGAAAAAGATGTGCTGTCCATTTTGACCAAAACCTCATCTTTTTCTTCAAGCAGAGCTTAATAGATCTGCTTCTCTTATGTACGTACATTAATCGGGTGTCTAGTATTTCCAGCCCTCCTGTCTTCAGTCAGAGCTGAATGCAAACAACGAGGCTTCCCTCTTCTTTTCAAGATGTGTGGTGACGGCACTGAGAACAGGACAGTGCTTGAGATATTCCATAAAGAGCAAAATACAGCTTTCATTTTTTTACTTTATAGCAAAACTACTAAGTAACAAGATGAGTGAAATGGTGAAGTTAGTGCTGATCAGTAAATGCTTCTTAAAGGTCAGGAAATGTCACCTTATTCTTCTCCATTGTCAATCACAGAGGCTGGGTTACTGCTCTGCATGTGTGAGAGAATGATAGAGAGGCTCATTTTGGGGGAAAAAATCCTGAAGACTTTGTTTTTCTCTTTGAGGAGATCTCTTGGGGTGATTATAAATGTAAATTGCTGAAGGTCAAAATTTTGATGTTCTAGGAAGCCCTTGGCAATTATTTGGCCAAAACCCATTACAAAGGTCTCAGGTCAGTGTTGTCTTCGTGAGTGTTATGGTACTGCAGTGCCACCAAACCCTCATTTAAATTCAGTCTGAAATGAAAAGAGAAAGAGTTTAATTATGGCATCTTAGTGCGAAGGAGCATTAATTAATTTTTAAGTGTGTTAGGTGTAATAGGATAATTGCAGGAGAGGGCTCTGTGGGGTCGGGTGTGATGGATATGCACTGTCAGGGAGTGTGGAGCAGCATTTGGGAGTGAGAAGACCACAAAAAGCTGTTCTAGGAGTGCTCAACGCTCTCAGTGGTTTTTGCTGGAGATGTCACGTGCACTGGAGCCAGCCCTCGTGCCTGGGCAGGCTGGTGCTGGCAGCTGAAAGCACAGCACACGTGCTCTGTGTCACAAGCCTCTTGCAAAGTGTGTGCTGCTTTGCCTGCTGTTTGCATCCCCTGGGAGTGAACCTTGGCACAGGTACAGCGTTTTCTCATTCCCAGGAGTGCAGTTGCCAGAGGCAGCCAGTAAGACTCGCTGTAAAATAAGGGGGTTCAGACCAGCTCTTTGTTTGGCTGAGGCTGCTGGCAGATGCTGAAGGGGAAAGTTTGTCCCACTGATAGATGCTGTGGAATAATATTCCTAGAGGGGAAGTTGACTTCTAATTCAGCGCAATTACTCCTTGGCTTAGTCACTAAAATACTTAAAAATTTTTTTTTCAATCTCTCATCTATATTTTAGCATGCCAAATATTACTTAGTGGCTTCTGTTTTTCTGTGAAAATGGTGTCTTTGGTGAATCCTTTAAGGATACTTATCTTTTATGGTATCTTCAGTCAGCATCTTTCCCAAGACAATCTGTGGGAAACACTTTGCAGCTTACTTAGAATACATTTCTTTTCATTAGTTTATTTCTATATCCTAATGCCTATGATTTCAGTGAGGGTAAAGGGCTAACTTAATGGCATTTGCTGTTTTCACACTTCTCTTTTCTATCCTCTCATTAATTATTATTTAATATTTTTAATGTCTCCAACTCTTTGTTATAGGCTTTCTGTGCTCCTAAATGTTTACTTGTACTTATAGGATGGATTCTCTCCTGACAACATTTTTAGTGAGATGAGAGGGCCATAGAGAAAAACAGTTTTCTAAGGCAACAGAGTCTTCAGCAAGGTTTTATGTGTTAATTGCTATATTCTTAATAGCTGGCTAGCTTTTGTTCTTTTTGTTGGCACTGTCCATTTCCATTACATTTTTACTAAGCTTTTTCAGTGACCTACTGGCTATATCCTTTAGCAAATATATCTACGTACAACATGAGAACAGAAGGCTGGGTAAAGGAGATCTAGCCACATCATTGCGACTGGAGTCCATATTTGTATTAAAAAATATATTTAAGTACACTCTGCAATTTCTGAACTTTACAATAATGCAACTGGTGTCAGATCTTTAATAAGAAGCTGAAAATTCAGTTATTTAACCAGATTTCACTGGACTAAAAGAAGAGCAGACAGAAGAAAATGAAGTTTAAGGCTAGAACAGGCCTTCACTAAATCTGCAGCATGGTGATACTAGTGGGGGTTTTAATTTTTCATTTCTTTTTTTCTTTTGCTGCATGGCTGTTTGCTGACTCTATTTATCAAAAGCAATGAGAAAAGAGCACAAGGCGCTGAATTGTACTGCTAATTCTATGTTTATTTCTGATTAAATTGCTTTCCTGTCCTTTGATTTATGAGGAAGGGGAAGCATAAATGAATGACTAAAGGATTCAGCTGCAAAAGTCCCTTTAATTTCTCTGGCTGCTATCTGGTTGAACACTGCAACAGTCTTTAAACATCCTTACTGGTGCCCACAGCATGCTGAATAAGATAGAAAATGTTGTCTGGTTCAGCTCTGAAGAGTCTGTAGTCTAAGTGAGACAACAGCAGAGTGATACTGTGAGGAAAAATATTGTTTAGATTTATTGTTTTCAGTGATTAACAGTGCTGTTTACTCCCTGTCTGTCAGACTTCCAAGAAAGTGAGTTGTTGTTGGGCACATGTACAATGGCTGAATAGTAGAGGGAAAGGGCAGCCTTCGTGTTTTTTCACAGGGGATCGAAAAAATCAGTAGGAATCCTGACCCCATTGCTGATGTCATTATTCAGTTGCATGATGGCAGTGCTGTGACCTCACGGGGCTATAACTCGGGAGACTTGGGCTTCTGCTGCATGCTACCATGCATCTTTAAACCAGCCATTTAATACTTCTGTCCCAGCCATCTGGTGACATTTCTGGTTCCCTAACTCAGTGGTGAATTTGCTAAACTGCTGTGAGATGCTCAGGTAATAAATGATGTGGGGAATTTGAAGCAGTACAAGCAAGTGGGAATAATTCTGGGTGATGTTAATGTGTTTTAGTCATAGAACATGAGATTTCATTCGTGTGGCAAAACAGCCCCTTCTGCCCCTTTCAATTAAGCAAGGGGTAAAACACATAAAGAATGGTGACAAGGCAGCAAATCCCAGTTGAAAAGGCAGATGGTGCTCACTGTGGAGTGCTGGATGTCTTGGATGACTCTCCCCCTGCTGATGCTGGGAAGCCACAGCACTGCTGACATGTCGAGCTTGTGAACTCACCAGGAGAACTCTCTCTTCCTTATTGTCCTGTAAGGAAAGCCTTGGCTCATTTTGGCTGCTGTTACATTAAACATGCATAACTGGTGCTACATGTGCAGATCAGTCGAGCACTGGACTCTTCCAGGATGCAGGAATGGAAAAGCTTTCTGAGATTCTTGGGTGCAGTCCACAAATGCTCTCAGTAGCCATATCACAGGAGGCTTTGAGAATTGTCTGATTTTGCAATCAGTGAGGATGTTTGCCCCTGTGACTACCACTGCAGAGACTACTGCAGAATTACACCCTCTTGATGGAGCTGTTTAGCTTTTAGACACCAAATTTAGGAAGCTTAATACTCCACTCTTGTGTTCAGTTGGAGCACATCTCAGTTTAGGACGCTCTGTAAAAAGAATACTCTTTCCAAATTAGCTTTTGAAGTAATTTTCTCTTTATCTTTTTCATGTCTTTTTCTCTCCCTCTATTTTAAAGTACTGTATTTATTTTAGCACTCTCGGCTGCTGCCTGCTTTCATTTCACTTTGCTTTGGCTCCTTTTCTTAGTGATGATGAGAAGAAAGCACATATTGTATTTAGGCCTTGCCCATTAGTCCTGTTTATTTACTTGTTGATGAATTATGCTGACATTTCCCCCTCGAGAAAACTTGTCTATGCTACTGCAAGACAGATTGTTCACTTATGAGCATTACCTGCCTTGGTGTGTCCACAGGGCCAATTCTCTGCATCTGGAGAAGACAGAAATGAAATTAAATGAAATCACAGAAGAAAGCCAGGAGGAGAAAATAGGAGAAGTAGATGTATTTTGTGCCATAACATTTCTGCATCTGCTTGTGTGGCAGAGCCCAAAAGTTGAAGTTATAAGACATGCTTTTCCAAGACCACTGCTAGAGACTGCTTCCTTTGTCTCAAGTGCATCTTTTTCCTGGTTGTGGCAAGTAGAAAAAAATGGATCAGCAAGCCATGCTGTTTAATGTTTCACTTTTCTTGGTCAGGCCACCCTTCATGGCTTCAATGTAAAGTGCAATGTAATATTCTTGTGGCCTTGTGGATCAGCTCTCTTTCATCTGTGCTGTGTAATTTGACTGAGGAAAGCTGTGCTTTTATAGCTATTAGTTACAGACCATGTCTAAGAAATTATAGTGTCAGAAGCCATTAGCCAATAAAGAATGAATATTTTTGAGACCTGTTTTGCTTTTTTTTAAACTAGTTCCATCTAGAACACTGGTGAAAGTGCTATTTAACACTTACTTTCTTGCTAGAAATAGATGCTGTTTATAAATTGCTATTAATCTCTGATCTTTGTTAAACTAAGGCAACCTGGTGAGCCCATTGCTGTCTGCAAATGAAAAAGGCCAAACAAATTGTTTTTCAATTATTAAGATTGTGCATTTCGTACATTTAGATTCACGTTAGAGGGTGCAGTTTGGACTCCCACATACCTGGAGGTTTCTGTCTTTTCTGCTGTGCTCAGACCAGCGGTTGTGGGAGGAGGTCAGAGGCAGAAGATGGGCTCACAGCAGCAGTGGAACAATTAACTATTTTAATATTAAACACTTAATTTTTAGTGCCTCTAAAAAGTGCCATTAACTTCTTAATGTTCACTTTTAAATAGCACTCATCAGCTATTTACATCACTTCACATCACCCAGGAGTTACCAGGTGAGTTTGTAAGCTGTGTCTGTGGGATGGACACTGTCGTGGGTTTGCAGGACAGGAGCAAAGAAATGGCAGAGCTTGCTTGCCAAGATTTAGGCAAGAAGCCCAGGGAAAAGTGAGGACTTTCTGACCTGTGCTCTTGGCTGGTTGCTCTGGCTTGTATTGTTGGCCCTTTTTTCCCTGATTGGGTTGGGCTGAGTTAATGTTTATGTTTATTCTACTGTCGTACAACTAAATTCACTCATTTGAAAACTTTCATCATGAGCCAAGCTATTGTTGTATTTCAGCTTTTGAAATTTAGCTGTTTTTGCTGTACTCCTAATAACTGCATGGAAGACGGAGAGTCTTTGCATTTTCCTTGAGGAAACAGTGGCTCAGTTTGCTGGAAGGAATATGCATCATGAAATCAGATGTTTCTAATTGCTCCTTGTTTCAGGAGCTGCTATTGAACGCTGAAAATCATCCTTAATGCATGAGTAAGCCTGATGAACAGATAGACTTAAAAAAACATTGACTCAAAATAAATTTCTCTTGGAAGCAGAATAATTGTTGACTAATTCTCGTGGGAGAGATATATGAATTTCTTGAAGGCTTTTTTGAACAATAGGACTTGAAAGAGGCTCAGTGAAAAGCAAGAAAGGTGCCCTTAATCTTCTAACACAGTGTTGTTGGTTCCCTTTTGTCATTAGGGCATCTTCCTTGTTTTAACAAAATTTCATATAGTCCTCAGGAGAGAGGTACCTTCCAAGAAATGCCTGTAAGCTAAAAATAATTGTCCCAGTGTCATAGGCCAGAGCGCATATAACCCATAAATCCTCAACAGACATAGCTCCTAGGGCTTTTTCTCCAGAAAGAAAAGGAAAACAAATGTTCTAAGGCAAAGTAATAGGTAACTTGAAATAAGCCATTAGAGGAAACTAATATTAGTGAGTAAAGATTTGTTGCACATGAAGGTGAGGTTTTGCAAGGGGGCTCTTTAGCTACTCGTGGGAGGCAATGCCTGTGTGTTTCCATCTCAGTGTCCCCCTGAGATGAGGCAGCAGGGAGCACCCAGGAGCAGGAGTCACCAAGGCAGCTCCTCTTCCTGTGGCTGCTGGTTCCTGCCCAGTGACTGCCGAAACACCTACAATCAACAGGTTCTGTAAAACCCTGTGAAGCAAGGGGATAGTACTTGGGAAGTGGAGGGAGGGCTGAGGACTCAAGGGTAATGCAGTATTTTGATCCAGACACGTAAGACTCATTTAGAAAGTCGTCCAGGCACTCAGGGTACCTCCTGTCCGAGTTGTTCAATCTGAAATGCTTTACTGGCACCCGGAAAATGAAGGCCCTCGATATTATCGGACGTTTAAAAGTTTTTGTCATCCCTGTTGTCCTAAAGTGATGGAGTCAGTGACTATCTGTCAAGCAGAGCGTGGAAGTGTTGGGAGCATGGGAGCCTTGGTTGCATGTAACCTCACAATGTGGGGAGTCCTCGCTGCAGGACGGTGGGGACAAACACGGAGTTGGGGTCTGGGGACTCCTGGGCTAGAGCTGTGTAAGGCCAGAGTGGCTGACAACCACAGCCCCTGATTAGTTAAGTGCACAGGTCGCTCCCAGCTTCCTTTTGAGTAAAAAAATAATGATAAATATCTAATTAAACCCTGCTTCTAATGTTGTTTGAATTCTAAACCAAACCTGACCTGTTTCTGATGTGTATTTTTCATTAATGTTGTATTGTAAAATGTATTTTAAACAACCTTTATAGCCCAACTAATCAATTTTGCTTATTATCATAGTGGGAGCATACAAGCAGTATAAATATATAAGTTGAAACTACCTTGAATTTTTCTCTGCCCCCCTCTCTTTACTGAATTCAGTTAAAAACATGAAACTAAGCCTGTTATAACCCTGTTACAACCCTTTATGCTCTGTGCCAAAGCCATCTGTGGGTTAGAAGATAATGAACTTTATTCCTATTAAGACTATTAAATATATTTTTTTCTCATAAGCTACAGCTAACATCTATCTTGCATCTGCCTAACTAATTTCCTTTGATGTCTTAGATTTAAACCAAAGGTTTTGTAATGAGAGGTTTCAGGAGTTAGTTATGCAGACCTTAGCAGCCAGCCCCAGCAGTCAATGAGAGACAAATTGTATCTCTAAAAGGGACTGTCGTCATCCTGAGAAACATGAAGAGACGTAAGCAATGTGAAAACAACCCAGCAGAAAAAGCTCCAAACACTTTTTGTGTTTAAAGCAGCCTTCAGAGATAGAGATGTCTTCCTTTGCTCTTTTCTTTTTCATGCACAGTCAGATTTTTGGTTCTAAAATTAATTTTTAATTTCTGAAGTGCTGTTTCAGTTCTTGTGCCCATATATGGGAAAAACATTGTCAATGGGAAATGTTTGAAAGGGGACACATGACAAATAACCCGCTGTGAAGACAGACAGGGCTGGTCTACATGGGATTTGCAATTAAACTTCACCAATAGAAAAAGCATTTTGTCTTGCTTTTGTGGCCTACTAACAAGACAGTTTGCATGATTTTACAGCTTCGTTATGAGGGAAAAATACCAGAGGGGTGATTAAAATGTGATCGTGATAACAATGTTCAGGAATTCGTGATATAATGTAGTTAAGGGTTTTTTATTTACCAGAGCTACCCCGGCGTTCTCCTGGATGCAGCATTCTCACGTGTTTGAAGGAATTTGTTTCAAAAAAATTTATCTCAGTGTACCTGTATCTCCTATAGAGCGTGACAAACATTCAGTAACACAGATTTCTCTGAAACTGTTGTTACTCAACATCATAACAAATTGATATAATTTAGATGTATCCTGCTTGTGCAGTTTGTACTGAAATATTTTTATGTGCTCAGTTTTTAAATAGAAATATTGCAATACCTTAGGCCCAAAAAAATCCCTGAAGATGTTTTATGGAAACCTACAGGGACCGGAGAATGTGATTGTTCCAGTGAAGTTTTGGTCATAATTTAGTTTATGACAGTTAGTTGTCCCAGAATGAGAATTTATTTATTCATATTTTGTGAACTGTCCCAGCTACAGGCTGAAGCCTTTCCTAAAAGCTGCTGTTATAGTCCTTTTTATGCCTTAGATTTAAACCAAAGGGTTTGTAATGAGGGGCAGAGTTAGTTATGAAGTTGGTTATGAAGACCTTAGCAGCCAGTCCCAGCGGTTCTGAGCTCCAAACCCAGGATAAATAATGATGCCATATCCAGCAAGTGTGAATAGTCTGAGATTAATGCTTGCAAGGGACAGGGTGCTTTGCAGCTTGTGACGGATCTTTCATATTAACTCTGGCTTTTGTGGCGGACTCTGCAACTGGTGCACTCCCAGGTGACTGTAAATTCTGCTGATAAATTTGAGCATCTTTGTGACCCAGTGGCAGTGCTCTGGTTGTCGCACAGTGGTTGTTGTCACAGAGTGGCTCTTGTCTCTCCTGTCAGGAGCCAGCTCTGCATCCATTCCAGAGTGCAAGAGCTAATGTTTTACGATGAACAATCAGGAGTTAATGGAGCTTCCTGCAGTTACAAGCAGGCTCAAAGGATTAAGTTGTTCTTCTCACTTTGACCTCTCTGCATGGTTTAGTAGGACATCATCATAATTTTTTGTCCTTTTATATCCTTTATGCTGGCCCCTAAATTTCGTCTTCACAGATCTGTTTCACAGGTCACAGCAATTTGCACATGATCTACAGCAGAGAAGGTAGGGAAAGGGAGACATAGAGAAAGCCACAGGTAAAAACCTAATGCTTAGACCAACAGATTCTGAAGTGCATATATATTTTTGTGGATTCTATATTATAAAATATCTCTTAGTTTCTGTCTCAGCAGAACAGTTTCAGGTGTTGAAGGCTTCCTGCTTTCTCTGCTTACTTCCAAAGTGAAGGTATCCTTAAGGTGAAGTAAGTTCCCATTGCTTTGTTAATGAATTTCTTCAAGCTCCATGTGAGCTGGCACGTCGTGTGGAACTAGTCCTTAATTGTGGAAATTGCAGGGTTGAATTGCATGCACTGTACCTATTCAGTGCCCATTTCTCAGTGAGGCTGTGGTTATACGATGGGAAGACATAATGCCATGTTACCTATATCCTCAGATTTTTTTTGTTAGTATGCCCACTGCTGCTCTTCTTTCCCATATGTGAGAGTAAGGGACCAGTGCAAAATGTTTTTGAATGCTGTAATGAGTGCAATACATGGGCCAAGAGTGCCTGATGCTGAAAATCTGACTACCTATCAGCACTCCTGTTTTAATTCTTAGATTTCCTTCCCTCTGCTCATCTATCTGGACTTGGGGCACCATAAGTGATGAGCTGTGGAGTGCAGGAGGTGGTGGTTGCTCCTCTTGTCATGACATGAAGACAGTTGATGTGAGCAGTGAATCTGCCTTACAGGGTGCTGAGCGGTTCTCTTTTCTTATTCCTTTATTTGCTGGGGGCAATGTGAGACCAAACAGAAAGTTTGTCAAGAGGAGAATGCACATAGGCACCACTGGACAGTTATGACAATGCAGAGTTTGCCTCACAGGTCACCATATCCATAGCCACGTCTCCTAATGAACTTCCCTTGTGGTGCTATGCATGTAATTTAATGGAAAAATCCTAATCCTAGCCCTAAATTTCCCTGTAGTCACCTAGTACCCCAGCATGTGCCTGGTGTTAACACCATTTACAGCATCCAGGGACAAGGATCCTAAGGAGCTCCTGGAATGCTGTGTGCCTCCCATGGCAGTGTTGGTCCTGCCCCACCTGTGGGAGGATGGAGTCAGAGTAGCTGTGTGATACAATCCATCTCTAGAGCCTGCCTTCCTCCCGAGTCACTGGCACAACTGATTCCTCCCTGTGTACCTCCCATGGTGTGGATTCACCTCCTTGCTCAGAAACTGCAGGTCTCAAACCAAAGAGGACAAAGTTGAACCTTGATTCTGGTCAAAACTTGTGTCCAAGTTTCCTGTATCCTAGCTTAGCTCCATCCACTCCTTCAGCAGACTCCCCGTGTCTCTTAGGATATTTCCTTTGGATATTTTGGAACTCAGCTCGAAGGTCTGCTTGTATTGTTAAATTGCATGTTTTTAAAGTTTTCCACTCTCCAACCTGGAGATAACCATACAATGAATGCTGTGGTTCAAGAATTCTAAGAAAAATTTGACTTTTACATAACTTTCTACAATATTTATTAA
>WAAG01013316.1:0-17844 GCA_013390105.1 Tichodroma muraria | reverse complement strand
ACATTTAAGAAGCTTATGTTAAGACCCAGTGTGTGATGCTCTTCACAGGCTTAAGCTGCACTGTGCTGATCAGTCAAGATAGACACACAGGATGCAACACTTGTCCCAATAAACTTGTCTGATTAATTTCCCCTACTGGCATCAATATATCAGCTGCACTATCTCTGTTTGAGAGGCATTTGCATCACAAAGGAATTATTTTATCTTGGTCTGTAAAATTTGAAGTGTTGGTGGCTCACAGACACTTCCTGTCCAAATTGTTGTCCTGTACTGAAACTTCACAGAGGAACAAGCTCTTGTCTCATCCTATCACTGTTATCTGCATTGGTATTTCTATTTTCATTTTCTTTTTGTTCATGCAGTCTAGACTTGTTTCAAACCTGTGGTGAATATGATACTGATCTTCATCCTGCTGAGTTTACATCCAAGGAAAAAGTGAATTCTCCTGATATAATTTAGGAAGAGGAGGGAAACCAGGGCTTGCCTGCAGAGCGATCTTAACCCCTGCTTGTGATGAGACTCTGTTTCCAAAAGAGGTCTAAAAACCCAGCCATGAAGCAACAGAGAATTATGCAGAAAAATCAACAAGATAAAAGAAATTTAACCAGTGAATTTATCAGCAACTGCTCTTTTTTCACCTGGAAGCCCCAAACATTCAAATCTTTCCTTGTTTTTACTACATACAATATGTATGTTTTGTTGTCTTGTGATCTGGGGCCTCAGGAGTATTTTGTACAAGTGATTTGTGCTGTAACTGAAGGAATTGGTGTTTCCTTTTAGTTTACTGTGCTCCTCATGTGCTGAGATAGGGAGAGAAGAAAGGGAAAGACATGGAGAGAAGATGCTCAGATATTGACAGCTCTGGGCAAAGTGTGAGAAAGAAAAAGAGAGGCAACTCAGATGGGAAGGAAATTTAGAGTTGAAAAACAGGTGGGGGAAAGGAAAAAGACAGCCTGGTCTGTGTTATCTGGGTGAGTGCTCCTCTCTCCTGGCTTTTTATACGCTTTGAACATCGAGCAAATTGGAGCATTTTTCCAGTCTGAACTCAGTCTGGTTGCCCTCCCTTTGGTACTTTCAATCTCATTTCTTCCTAGATGTGAGGTTACCCAAAGTGGACTGTGGATTTCCAAAAAGGCATTTTCAACATATTCTCTCTTCATGCATAAAACATCCATTGCATATTTAATTTCCACTGAAATAAGGGTCACATGAGCAAGAGCTCGTATAATGCCTTTCTTCCCTTTCTCCTAATTTATTTTAGAGAACCAGCTACAACTGCATTCTTTTATAACCCTCTTTCTGGCCTCCAGGCCGATTGAGGCAGCAACTGTTTTCTTTGTTAGCACTCACCAGACTCTAGGCAATTTTTGTAAATATTTTTCCAATACAACTGCATTTATTTTATATGCTTCACAGCCCATTTGCAAGTAATTTAGCCGCATACCTATTTTTTCTAAGCAGGGATTATCATGTACTCTCCTTGGTTAAACGACGCCTGGAATGTTGCACAACATGGCTGAGCAGAAGATTTTGATACGTTTGT
This sequence comes from Tichodroma muraria, assembly GCA_013390105.1. Taxonomy (NCBI): domain Eukaryota; kingdom Metazoa; phylum Chordata; class Aves; order Passeriformes; family Sittidae; genus Tichodroma; species Tichodroma muraria. Next base: position 16,301 of record WAAG01013316.1, on the reverse strand, counting down.
TTCTACTAGTTAGTAATTTCTGTCCTTCTGAGAGCAAGTCTTTCATTTAAGAGCGTCAACAGAGGGAGACAGAATATGAAGGAGAAAATATTTTTCTCATAACATGGGGCAGTAAGCTCCTTGGAAAGAGTGAGATATCATTCACTATTCAGCCACTGAACAGAGTTGTGCTGATGCCCAAGTATCAGCTGAGCTGAGGTGGATGAGAACAAACTGAATTCACACAGGTAGAGCATGAAAATAACCATTACACAATAGCCAGGTCATTAGGAACTGATGACCAACGTGCCTGAGGAGAATATCTTTGGGCAGAGGAACCTTAGCCGTGGTGGAGAGAGGGCTTGTCTGAGCTTTGCAGAAATGCATTTCCTATTTCTGCTTGCAATTTCTCAGCCATCTCTGCTCTAAATAAACACTATTTCTTTTAGGGTTCTAATATAAGTCACACTAAATAGAAGTACCCTTTGGTTCATTGTTATGAGTGTTTCATAAATGTTACAGTGTTATTTTTATTCATTAATGGGGGTGAAATGTCAGCATTTTCCACCAGTATTCAGTCCTTCACTCTGACAACAGCACAACATTTATACCCTCCCCCCTCCCTGTATAAAACACAAAACCTGCCATTTTTTATTGTTCACAGGAGAAAACCCAGGGAAGGGGCGGTGTTTGTGGGGCTATTTTGTTTTGCTTTTCTTACTGCAAAATAGCCTTCTGTTTGCACAAGTCCATTTTCTGTGTGTTAACAGAAAGGGTTTTCTTTCTCTGATATCTAAATACCACATAACTCAGCACTTGAAGACCAGCATTGCATTGGCCTCATTGTCAGAAAAGTTATTAAAATGAGAGGTGTAGTACAATGGTGGTGGGGACATCAGGGCATAACTACCCAGCATTACAGCAAGCATTCCGATTAACTTCAGACACTTGGTCCAATTTAATACTTACATACTGCAAGCTATTGAGATTCCAGGGAAATTTTTGATACATGTTTTCTTCCCTTCTGCTTTGAAGCCTGTAGTGAGAAGCTGCTTTGTATTATTTGCATTTTCATCTAGACTGGAAGAGTGCCTGTTGGATAGCACAGAAACTGCAGTGATTAAAAAGACCCAGCAACTGAACCCAAATCTAAGCTCAGACAGGCACAAGTCTCCCTTCAAAGACTACCAACAACCCAGAACTAAAGTACTGTCTGAATAACTTGTGCTCAAAGAATTTGAGAACCTAAACTCAGCATACATTTTGTGGCAAGAACCAAGCACTAAAGAAAGAAAAAGACTTTCAAATTTGAAGCTCACACAAACAGAGCAACAAAGGGAGTTTCTGTAAATAAAATTTTCATTTTTCATTGTGAAATCACAGGAATTTCTCACAGTCTAGACAGTCCCTAACAGAAATCCCCTGAGCTTCCCAGCGAGTCTTTCTGGCTTCTTTGAAATGTGCCTTCGTGCTTAGCACAACCTACCCAAGAAAACAAGCTGATTCCACTTTTCTCCTATTTATAGGCTTTCTGGCTATATTAACACCCTTCACTGAGTAATGTATTTCTTTTCTCTTTTCTTTTTCTCCTCTCGCTACTGTAGTAGAAAGAATAGCTGCTTGGTCTTGTGAGCCTGGTAACAATGTTCTCACTGCACTGTGGCATGTACAGTACCTCAGAAACAACGTGTATGACTCAAGGTGGCTTTCTGTGTTTGTGTTGTTATTTCTATTCCCCAGATTTTGGCACAGAAAGCTCGGGCAAATTGCAATAAGAGCTCCTTAGTGGCTGTTCCCTCACAGGGAACTCCCTGCAGAATTGGCAGTAAGTGATGCTGCTGGGGCAGTGTAAGAAGATGGGGCAGTGTTGGGAGGAGACCCCTAGGTTTTGGTTACAGCTGAGTGCTGTGAGAAGAGGGTCCGAAAACACCTGATATGTGAGAATGCTGGTAGGAACACGAACTTGGAGTGGACTTAATCACCTGATCATATAACACTCCTTCACAGGCAAAGCAAACCTCATCCTGCTGCTGGGAGAATTATTGAGCGCCTTGGCAGCGCCTTGCCCTTGCTGGCCTCATTTTCACTGTGGTTCCTGCCTCAGCAGCCACCTTTGCTATGCTAATAGCAGCAGGGACCCGTGACACACATGATTAGAAGGAGCATTTTGGTGTGTGCAGCTCTGCCAGCCCCTGCCTCAGCCTGAGCTCGAAGCATTGCATGCCAAGCTGGGGCTGCTGCTAACTGAATATGCAAAAGTTTAGCTGCAAGCCACCATAAGGTTTATAATTGCTTATTGCATTAAGTCAGATGCTACCACAGAGCACGCTGTGTGTTACTCTGATTTTATTAAAATAGAAAAGATGAAATGACAAATTAAAGAAAAATGAAAGGGATTATCATGACTCCAGGTTAAACATAAACAGCAGGATTCAGAGAGCTCCTGGAGAACAGAGCTCCTCTTTCAATAAAATCTCTCAATTTATAAAACATTTAAAAAGAAAAGGGGGAAATATCTATATGACATATCAGGAAAATTGCCTTTAAATGGTATGTTTCTCAAGAGTTTCTAGAAGGCATTAGCAGCTCCTCAAGAAACAGAGCCATTATTTTCATTCTAATGGTAACTGAAATAAAAACGGATGGAGAGAAAATGTAGAATTTGGCTCTAACATACAATCTGGGTTGGTTTGGAATAAGCATCTATTCTTTATTGAATGTTTTCCATTGGCTACTGGCAACTCTTAAAATAAATATTTGTTTTTCTTTGTTACTTGATGATAATTATTGCCAAATGCAGGAGCACTGTGAAAGGTGAAAGATTTGGCTTATTTAATTTTCCTCCTTTGATTTTCGTTGCGTTATTCTCTCTCTAGGAATTTAAATAATGATAATAAACACAGGAATACCCCCTCAGGTAACACAAATGAAATGTAGGAGATGTGTTTTTATAGAAGAGAGTGCAAATGTCACACTGCTAAAACTAGAAAGGTATGTCCTTAGCTGGGAGTCCTTAACTCCCCTGAGCCGGAGGGGAAGGCCCAGGGGATTTGATTTCTGAGTACTGCCCAGAAAAGGAGCTACAATGGAAACCTCTGTTTTCATTAAGAACATAAGCCAAATCCCCATACCCCCAAAACATTTCTCAAAACCTTGGTAGAAGGACTTAACTTTGACCCTTATTTTAGTTTTAATGCTCTTAGGAAAAGAATAAATAAAATGTATTTCAATTCAAAATCCCTGACATGGCCATGGCAGGATACAATCTGCAAGCAAATGTCAGGTGAAATTGTTTGGTGGGAGCCAGCACACCAGAATGAGAGAGCAAGAGAAATGGAGAGAAAGGGACTAAAATTATTCCTAAATGTGCATAACAGTCTGGGGAAATGCCCAATGTTTAAATTTGTTTCCACTGAAGCTCTTTCATCAAAGGCAGCCAAACTAAAGGCTGATGTGATCTTGCCTTTTATAAGAATGTCATGTTGCATGCAGGTTCATTTGGGGTCTGAGGCATATCTAAGATGTTTTATCACAGGAATGTCCCCTTTTTTTTAATGTAAAGGAAGATCACAGTGCTCAATGGGATGCATTTTGAAGTCTGTTCCAGTAACTCCTGTGTTCTCTGTGCTGTCCCAGCTCTGGCTGTGGGTTAATAGAGAGCTGCCTGGTGCAGAAGACAGCAGCAAATGAGCCAGGCTCATATGCTGGAAAAGAGTATAAAATAAGAGCACTGGTCAAATGTGTTTGTGCTTGAGGGGAAAAAAAAGTGTATTTTGTTTGGCCCTATGGTCAAAACCTTGGGGAGCTCGGCCACTAGTGTCCTTGGCAAAGTGTGATATTGGTAGACTGAGGTATATGGGTGAGAGCTGTATTCACCAGTGTTTTTAACCACTTACATTGCCCAAAAATTCACTTTGGTATCTTTCACTATAAGTTAATGAAGCATTTCCATGAGTTCTCTAAGATTTGTCATAGGATCATTGCCAGGAGTGGTTACAGCTGCAAATTTAATAGTCTGCTCCTGTATCCTAATGCAAATGCTGAAAGCCTGTGGAGAAGGTGAGCTCATCATTTATCTGCAGAAAAGTTCACTTGCAGTCGATGTGCTTATAAATCTTCACCTCCTGAGCAGCTTTACAAGTGTTTCTGAAATATTCAAAACATTTTTTATCCAGGACACTTTACTGCTGTGTTATGTAGATACCAGATTCGTACCAGTGGACCTGTCTCAGGTGACTATTTGTGTTTTGCTTTCCATGCCTGGCATAAAACATCTCACAGAGCTCATTAGAAGAAAATGGTAGATAATTTTCTTAAGACAGATATGCCAGGGTCTGATAATAATTTCTCTGGATATGATCTGAGTATTTGGAATTTGGGATTGAGTTGGATAGGTAAACAACATTTTGAGCACTTTTCTGAACCATCTGAATTTTAAAGGCTCATTTTTTAACTGGAATGAGGTTCTTAAAATCTCTCTTGAAACATCAGACCAACCACTGGATTTGAGAAACACAGGAGCACACAACAACATTGCAAGGAAATACCACCCAATCCTAGCGAGCAGCTTGGCTCTCTCCCATCTCTGACAGAAAAGCTCTAAATAAGAGTGTTTGTCCAAAAAGCGATGAAAAATGTGCAGAGAAAGGAAAGCTCTTTTCTGAAGCATGCTGTAACTAGGAAGGACACTTGGGCAAGTCTTTGGATAGGAAGGGATTATGTTGAGTAAGTCAGAGTCAACAACTCTGTTGTTCACTTTGCATTTCCCACACCTAAGCTCTGAAGACGTAAATTCTTTGTGTCTGTCGTCACCAGCTGTTGTTTTAAACCCAGACGAAATATTGTAAAGTTTTCAAAACAAGTTTTGTATTTTATCTTGACAAAAGACTTTCTCCCATCCTCACAAGTTCAGAAATAACTTCCCTTTTCCTGCTCAAAGCCATATGTTGCTGACAGCCCTATCTGATTATGTGCTTCTCTTTCTAGATTCTTTTCTTTTTTGGAAACAAAAAGAAATTTCCTTGACTGAAGTAAAAAATAGGTTATTTTCCCCATTAACAAAGAGAATACTTTGTCTGTAAAACCAAAATAAACAGAAACCAATGTCAGATTTACACTCAGCATGCATTTCTACTCTCGACACTCTTAAGATGGCTTTACATTGAATTCTGATGAAGTTGACAGTAGAATAATTTCAACATTTGTAATTTTTCCAGGGCTTTTCAATGTGTTAGCAGTAATACTTCTTTGACTGTACTTCCTGGGAGTAATGATTTCTTATAAACGAGCTCACTGAAAATATCTGTCCTGTCCTTTTAGCAAAGAGAAGATAAAATCCTGATGTCTGGCTATGAATCAAAGCCCTTATGTAGACAGTGAGGGCTGCATATACATTCATGGAGAGGTTTGCTTCCCCTGTCTTTCTATCACCTGAAGATGTGAGCTGTGCATGTCTGTTCAGAAGGGCAGCAAATCTCTTTTGTCCTTTTTCTCTATTTCCGTGCACTTCTATGGACTTAAAATACCCCAAAACAATGGAAAGTCTTTTGCCAGTATTTCTGATTTGGGTGGAATCAGAAACTACCTGCAGTTTTCACAGTAAAACCTGTACTCTTTAATTTTTTAGATCAACAAGACTTTGCCTTGTCAGATTTTGAGATGAATTTTTATAGCATTATAGCCAAACAAATTAGGAGAGTCCACTTAATAGAGCAGTCAGAGAGCTAAAAATGTGGTTCCTTTCTGCACTAAAGAGAAGCAGAAATGCTTTTTTTTTTTTTTTGTGAAATGGAAGCATTCCTCCAAATGTTGGGATTTTTTTATCTGATGGGAAATATAATTTGCCTTTATTATATTGTATTCAAAAAGAAGCAATTTTTCATACTGATACAAAATATTTTGACTGCCTCAGAATTAAATGTTTCAATAACATTTTGATTTTTTGTTTTCACTAAAAGTTTCAACAAAATGAACTTTTTCCTGACAGCCCCTCATGCTGAGTAGGCATTTTGTCCAGGGAAACTTCATCAGGGTGATTCTGCTCAGCACTAAATTCCTAGTCAGATTTCTTCCTGGTTGCTCCCAAAACAACTATACCCAGTCCAGGTCAGAGACTGCTTCCTCTTGATGCTTAAAATGCCTTTGGATACAGGATAAATCCTGACCTGCAGCTCCAGGGTGAGAGGAAGAAATGACAGTGAAAGAATAAGAAATTATTTTGTCAATACTTCATCTGGAATTTTGGACTATGAGTAATCTCACTGGAAAATCAGTGACCTGTGGGTCAATATCCATGATTTTGGAGGTCCTCCCACCAAGTCATTAACTACCTTGACTGCAATGTCTTAATTTTTGTGAGTATATCCCTTTCCTGTAATATTTTTTTCCCATACTTACAATACACTCTTGTCATGTTCCAGGAAGATAAAGATGTGTCTTCAGATAGACACAGTAGCATCTGTATTTTTGCTGGAACAGTTCAAACCAGTTCTACCTTCTCCCTGTAAATGTTTTGGAGCTACTCTTACAATACCATAGCTTAGGCATAACATTCAAATGATGGCTATTTAAATGAAAAGTACTTTTCTATCATATAAACATGCTCCAGACAGTGCTGTGTTCAGTGGAGCAGCAATAAACTTGGGAATAAGACCTGGAAACTAAAATAATACAGAAACTGAAATTGCAAATATGAAAATCCATGCAACTTTAAAATTCAGAAGGTCACCAATAAGTGAAAGATACTGCCCTAGTTTTGTAGTCAGCCATGACTGAAGTGAGAAAATATGGTGAGCATCAAAAAAGTTAAAAAAATCCTCAAACCAAGCAAAATTCCAGCCTTCTCCCCCTGTTCAGTTTCATGGTGCTGTCACAGGTAAATAAAAATTACCATTCTCTATATAAATAACATTTTTTCCACCTTTGCAAGATGCCTTTACCATAAAATGAGAAAAATCTTTAACATTCTCCAATAGAAAAAAAAAGATCTGCAAATAGTAGAGAAATTCCTCATGTTGCCTTGGTCACTGTGAATTAAGTACATGAATGAATAAAACAGAAGGGAATTTGCTCAAGAATGTCCATTAGTGTCTATTTTGCTGAGATGATTTTTGCCAGAAGTATGACGCTTTTCTTTCTTTAGATCCTTCCAGAATATATTGTTACAAAACTGTTGCATAAAAGATCTACTTTCTAATTGTTTTGAGTGAGAAATAACTCCGTAGTGAAAAGAGGAGGGGAAAAGTGTCTAAACCTCTCCAGGTGGAAAATAATTCTAAACTGAATTTTACTAGTCACCGTCGGTTTATTAACACAGATAAAATAAAATAAAATAAAATAAAACAAAATTTGAGGGAGAGAAGGAGAGAGAGAGAAAAGAAATTCAAATTCTATTTTTGTGAAGACTGTTTGTTGACTTGCATAAAACAAAATTAATCTTGTTTGGGAACAACAGGGAGTACATAATAGGAAATAAGGGTAAGATTGATCCTGAAGTTATCTTTGTTGCCAAGCTGTTTATACACAAAGGAGGGGAAAAATATTCAGCTCATCTCTGATAAATTATTAATCTTTCCTTATTTCCTTTTTTTTTTTTTTACAATATTGTTAATGTTTGTGGCACAAAAGGAAAAGATCAAAGCAAGTGTATGTTCAGCAGCGCATGGTTGATACAAAAATCTACCACTGGAATAAACATGCTTTTTTTCCCCTATTAGTAATATACAATAGTATTCTATAATGTATGTTGTAAAAAGTTAGATTTATTCCTGATTCCCAGCTAAAGATTTCTGCACAAAATGTGTCAAAATATATCCTTAGCACAATCAAAAAGTCATCAGTCTGTTTTCAAGCTGATTGGAAAGAAGTTCTGTATAATCAAGAGGAATTACAGCCTGGAACACAAAAATAATCGTTCTGGCACCAAGTGAAGGCACAACTCCAGAGTCAGACGTGCAGCCTGCAGATCCCTTGCGTCTCTCAAAAGAGCAGCTATATAATTATTCACTTCAATGCAAGCACTAATGGTAATTTTCATGTTTGATGCAACTGAATCCTGCGTCAGCTGCAAGGCCCAGTTTCCTATTTGCCATGGGGAGTTGTTCCATTAAGCTGTTTTGCTCCCCAGGAGCTTTGTTGACAGCTACTCCTCTTCTCCCATACTGACTCTGATGAAGAGTTAATCTTCCTCCTTCTCTCCTGCTCAATATTTTCCCTGCTTGATGGACAGATTGGCTCTCGAGGTTTGTAATGAACAGTGGCACCCTTCAGCTGTAGGTGACTGGTATTGAACCTGCCTTGGGCTGGGAATAACTTGAGAGACTCCACACAGTCTTTGCCCTCTGATAGTTCCTGGGAGGCATCTCAGGTATGACTCCCTTTCTTAATCACCACATCTTGAAACCTGACCTTACAGCTGATAGTAATCTCTGTTGATATGCTCAGCCAGAGGCTGGGAATTGGATGTGGAGGCTGAATTACCCTTTGCCTTGGGAAGAGGGGACTCCAAAGCCTGCACAGCTGCAGTGACAAGTGAAGTGCAATGGTGCAACTTTGCAGCCTGCCTGGTGTACTGGGAGCAGCTACGGTCAGTGTGGTGTGTTCACTCATTTTCATCAGAACAAACTGCAAAGAAACGTTGACTTTTTCTTCCTCGCAGTTTACTTCATTCAGAAGGTGCAGTTATTCACTGGTTTTGACTGGGGTAAATACAGTTTTCTGTATGGTAACTTCCACGAAGCAATGTTTTGGATTGTGACCAAAAGAGTGTTGATAACAAAGGGATGTTTTTGTTATTGCTGACCAGGGCTTGCATAGTCATCCTAGCCTTTTTTGGCTCTCACATCCCCCACCAGCAAGGAGGCTGGGGTGCACACATAGCTGGGAGGGATAGCTGGGACAACAGACTCCAAGTCACTAAAGGGATTTCCCACACAGTATGACATCATGCTCAGAATATAAAGAGGGGGGGAGGAAAGGAAAAAGGTGGGGGAAAGTTTAGAATTATGGCATTTGTCTTCCCAAATAACCGCTATGTGCCATGGAGCCCTGCTGTCCTGGGGATGGCTGAACACTGGCCTGCTGGTGGGAAGTAGGGATTGAATTCCTTATTTTGCTTTGCTTTGCCTATTAAACCATCTTTATCTGAACCTATGAGTTTTCTCACTTTTGCCCTTCAGATTCTCTCCCCAATCCATTCTGGTGATGTTGTATTTAACAAGCTTGGTGGGTTGCCTTTGAAATGTCATGCACCAGAAATGACACAAACACACAGACTCATAAGGCATGATCCACAGGAGGTCATCTATGCCTCTTCAGGTATTTTTGGAATGCAAGAATGGAGCAAACTTGGATAATTCCAGAGAGGTAATGAGTGGAATTTACAGAAAAAAGCTTATAATTACAGACCATCAAAATCCCAGATATCCCTCTTCCAAACTGTTGTACACAATTTTTGTGCCTTTGGAACCGATTCTGGCTCAAGGAGACATCAGTCTTTCAGATGCACATGACTTTTGAGTGTTCTTTTGTTTAACTGTCATAACGAGACTGTGTAGCTGTTTGAAATGATGTTGGAAATCATTTTGCCTAAGTGACATTGACATCACTTTCTGTCTCTTTTATCTTGCAGTTCTCTGAAAGGTCACAGTGTAATTTATGAAAATCATGATTTTCTCCTTTTTACTGATTGATTTTTCTACTGTAGATTTTTTTCTGTATTGAATTATGCCACTTCTTTTATCTTTTGATTAATTTTCCTCCTTTTCACACCAAGTCTACTGTGGGGATTTAATTACAGCAGACTTGTAATTGCTGATTTGTTTTTAACTGGAAGTGTGTAATTGCTATATTATCAAGTAATTCAGTCACACTATGTAAAACTGAACATATCAGATGTTAATCTGGCTTTATTGGAGATAGCATTTTCCTTGTTTTGAAAGTGATTATTCCCTACCTCTTGAACGGTTTCCTTTTAATTCTTTCTTGATACAAGGTGTTTTATCTATTTCTTTCTTTAAACTCTGATGATATAAAGCTCTTTCTCTTTCCATGACCAGACCATTTGGGAATCATCTTTTTGCTTTTCCATTGCTTTCATCAAATGAAGTTGAGTTCTTGCCCACCAGATTGTGCTGATATATATTGTTAACATTTCAGAGGATGCCAAAATTTCTTTAAGGTCTTCACTAAGATTTCCAAAGCAGCGATGACTGTTCAGCTTATTTTGTTAAAAAAAAAACAAACAACCTTAATACCAATGTCATGTGTTTAACTTCTTGAAATCAGTTTTATGTAGTTTTTCTTGTTTATCGTGTGAAAACCTTGTCCTTACAACCACCAGGTACTTTAAAGTCTTCAGGAATGTTTTTTAGTTCTCCTGTGATGCTCTAACTATCCTTCTAGTCTTCCAAAAGGTGTACCACTCTTATTAAGACTAGTCAGTATTTTCCATGCCTGTGGACAGCCCATAAATAGAACTGTGGCTAATCTCCAATCCAGGATTATACATTTTGTGCTGTCTTTCAGCAATTGCAGTATAGGTTGTACACCTCTGTCATTTAAGAGAAGATACATTGGAGCAGAAGTGATGCATGAGCAAAAGCTACTTAAAAAGATAACAGAGAAGCAAATGCCATGTGGCGAGGTTAAGGTTCAATGAAAAATCCTTTCAAATCAATCTCTGCTTCACTTTTGCCAGTTTCTAATCTCAACACTACTGGTGGATTGCAACTTTAACATGTTAAAAGGACATACCTCGATGCTATAAACTATGTCTAAATTTGCTTTTAGTAGTTACAGGTTTCCAAGTGCTTGAGTCAAATGAGAGTTAATATAGATTCTGTTTTCCATTCTAAATAGATTTGAACCTTCATTGGTTTCAAATGTAAGATTGGGGTAAAGCCTATCACAATTACTAAGTGAAAAGCAGTTGTCAAGGCTTGCTCTTGTGTGATGGACACAGCTGGCAGAGCAGAGAGAGGGGAATGTGGGAGTAAAGGGAGTGTGGGTGACCCTGGAGAGTGGCCCTGCTGTGGCTGCTGGAAGGAACAGACGGGAGTGCTCAGTGCTGCCTCAGTGCTGGCAGGGTGAGCCCTCACAGCTGGAGGTGATAAACCAAATGGTGGGTGGCACAGGGAAGTAGATGAGGCACTGAGAGAGGGGAGGGTTGGATGCAGGTACCCGCTGAGCCTCAGCTCTTCCTCCTTGACAAACTGTTTACTCTCTCTGGGTGGGATTCGTCTCATCTAACTTTAGTGATCAAAAGCAACTGCTTAGCTACCCATGGATTTTCTGTTATGCATGTGTTGAAGGGAAATGTGCACCAAAAGAGGAAAAAGAGAAAGTTTTTCTGTCAGGTTACACTGCTGGAGATAGAAGCAATAGCTGAATTGAAGATCTCTGGCACCAGTGGGGTTGCTTTTCATTTATTTTCATATATTTTCTGGGCTAAGACTGAAGGTCTTCAGTGCCCTGGGCACTTTTCTGTGCTTGGGAAGTAGATATTTATCTATGGGGCAAATCTGTCCAGGCAGTTATTTCTTTTAGTCACCTAAAATAGATTCTTAAGGACAATTCCTGGAATGGCTTATCTATCCTCTGCATTGCCTTGGAGGCGAGAAGAGCTGTACCTGGAGGTTTCTGTTTCTCAGGAACAGACTACTTTGGCAGTCAGCAAAGAATTTTCCCAACCATCCTTTTGGGAAATGAGTCTGCTTTTATTCCTGCCCAGCCCAGCAGGAGAGACAAGGTGAACCAGTGCCCAAGAACATGTTAGATGTGGGTCAAGCCAGACCTGAGAACTGTCCTGAAGCATCTCTAGACAAAGAGGTCCCTGGATTGGTGACAGGTAGGGAAGAAAGCTGCCAAGTTCAGCCACACTTTAGAGTGTGATAATTAATACTGTTGTACATTTGTCAAATCCCACAGAAACCAATACTGATGTAAAAAATTACTCACACATGAAAGCCAGTGGCCAGGTATTGCTCTGTGTTGCTGAAGATGTAGATGCATATTCATATATGCCTCTATGGTTATTTTATATATATGTTTGTAGACACACATCTGGAAAGTGACCTTTTACTCATGCAGTTTTGGCCCTGAGAATTAGGAGAAAGTTTCTGAATAAGAATATGAATTGCTAGGCCTTTTTTTTTTTTTTTAAATCTTTTGTTGTAATTCTAAAGGTATGTAAAACATTCTGTTCAATGTCTAATTTTATGGGAAAAAACCCACCCAACTGCCGTATTTGTCAAGGCTAAAAAATTGCTTGGAAACCTTTCATCCAGGAGGGGATCTGCATGTCGGGGGAAGTGTGGAAGCAGTAAGAGAGAGCAAAATAAAACAGGTGGAATTGCAATCTGAAGAGAAATGTTTTGACAAAGACCTTTGAAAGGTTTTATCTTCGCTTCAGTGCAGAATTAGAAATGCTCTTAAACATTAAAAAATACTTTAAAATGGGCTAGTTATCCTGTAAGGATGATAAAGACTTCTGGTGGATTTTCAGGTAAAACATTTTATTGCCAAATGCTCTGATAATCTTACTTGCTAGGCAGCAGTTCAAATTGGTGGCAGATTAAATTTGCATGACACAAGATGGTGATGGAAGATATGCATGCTTTGCATCAAGTAAAAAGATCATTGCCATGCTCAACAATAATGTAAAAGCAGTTTGAGTTTAGGAGATTATACTGGTCTCAGTGTTGGTCCTCACTTTCACAGCTACCTCAGGTTTCAATTCACTAAATAGTGTTTTGAGATCCTGACATACCTTCAAACCCGAAACAAGCATGTTATTAATTGCTCTGTGGTTTGTGGCTTGTTTTTGTTTGGTGTTTTTTGCTGTTTTTTGCGGGTTATTTTAGTTTTTTTTGTGAACGAATATAAATCAGAGTATGTGGAGTGCTGCAGTACCAGGAGGTCCTGTTGTTTTGAATCCATGAGAACACGAAGAGGTTGCCCCACACGGAGGGGTCTGAGGGTTAAAAGCCCATCAGTGGTTAGCGGGGTCGTGTGGAGTGGGGACACTGGACGTGGGGGTGGGACATCTGGGAGACCTGTGACAGTGCTGCGAGTGTGGTGGACCATTTGAAAAGCAAACAATATGCAAGTGCTAAACTGGCAACTTGCCTCCCAGAATGGATGTGGCCTTACCTTTCTCGTCCCTGCAGCATTTCAGCAATAGCTAAATTGGAAAAATTTACCTCCCGTGTTTATGACTTTCACCAAGGTTTCCTAAATATTAGGGTGGGAGGTAGAAAAGCTAATTTTTCACCGACATTTAGCAATGATAGTTAGTCCCTCCAGCACTTCTAAGGAAAGAAACAATTTTTCATCTCTGTGCTCTTCTCCAAATTATCATACCAGAGATGAGCATTAAAAAACCCACCTCTCTTATTCATGAAAAACAAATAAGACATTTTCTTGTTCAATATTAAGAAAAAGAAAGTGTTGCAGTGAACTGAAATAACAAATGAGAAATTTATCAGAAGGGGAATAATGTTGGGCAAAAACATTGTATTTATGACCTGTGCGGATGGATTTGTCTTACTAATAATGCAGCTGACATACTGAGTAGACCTTTCGGAAAAGGAATAATACTGATTGTCACTGACAAATGCTTTGAACTTACTTGGAAGGGAAATGGAGAAGTATTCCAATTGCACATTAAAAGTATGTGGCCCCCCTCTACCTTTGCTTGCAATTCCATCAAAACTCTGGAAGTTAGGCAGAATGGAGCTGGCTCTCCAATTGGCTGGAGATCCTCTCTCACATCAGATACTCACAAACTAATTTAATGGAGGACCCAAATTAGTGAACTTCTAAATGTGACACATAAATGGGCCAAAAGGCTGGGCCCCTTCACAAGGTTCTTTGGGATGGCTGGTGGTTTCAAAAGATGCTTGTTCTTTAACATAAATGACTCACAAGAATTTATCACAGATTCCATGTACCCCTAAATAGAGTCTGGTTAGGTTTTGGATTTTTTTTTCTCGATGTTTTTGGGAAGAGGGTGCTGTCTCTACATCTTAAATTTTGGAAATGGTGGCAGAAAAGCAGGGGGTACAGGACGACAATACCCACCTAAACTACTAAATGCATTTAAATAGAGTTTATTTTACCTTGTGAAAAGGAAAATTTATTGTACTTAGAAAAGTAATAGGTGCCTAGGCTAGAGTGCCTCTGGAGAAATGTGCAGCCCCTGGAAACTTTTAAGCTGAGTAAGAAATCAGCTCTTGGGCACCCAAGTTCAGAGAAGTGGTCTAGAAAGATGATCTCCAATTCAGTGTGTGTGTAATGTTGGGTTTGCCAGAGGCCTTAAGGAAAATAATCTTGCCCCTCATCACGCTTTTCTCATCCTCTTTTCTCATTCCCACTGAGACACTGCCAAAACACAATACAGCCAGTCTGCAGGTGAAGAATGCAGTGAGCTACCTGTGCCACTTCCCCCACACTCATATGCTGAAATTAATAATAGGTTATAATCTGTTATACCTCGTTTTAGGAAAAACATCCCACAAATATGGGCCTAATTTTGACTTGATACCAGTCACAATAAGGGCAGCCAAGGTCAGGTCTTAATTTAGGCCAAGACTGGATATTCCTCTGCAATGTGTGGCAAAAGAAAGTCTGATTGTCCTGAGGCAGAGGCTGATGCATGGGGTAATATCTGCTGTTGGGGAGGGGGCCAGTCCCTGCAGGTTTTGTGCTCTCTTTTATCCTGTGGTGTCAACAGGTACGTGCAAGCCCAACTCTGAGTTTCTCCTTTACACTTTTCATGGGAGCTGTGCCCTTCTCATGGCAGCTACAGCTCATCTATAGGGTAGTAAATTGAATTTTCATATGTTACGGAGAAGTGTTGAGCCAGCTTTTGGGTGCATTAAAAGAGCTGGCCAAAATCCTATTGACATTACTGGGGATGCTTGATAACTTGTGCTGTGGTAAGTGCTTAAGCCCGGATGCTCTATAGATCTAGGCTTAAACTGATACCATTGCAGGACATTAATAACAAGGTTCTGTCTATTAAATCATTGATCAGCTCTTGGGCTGTCAAAGCCCACAGTATGGGTAAATTGCTGTCTGACAAATGAAAAAAATGTAGAGAAAGTAGAAGTTGAGCAACTCAACAAACAGCTCTTGAAATCCTCAGATTCATGTCTCAGCTGATACCTGGTGAAGATATGGCTTTCTTTTTTAAGGACAAGAAAAGGTTTTGTCAAAAATCTGTCTTTTATATGGAATTTCATGGAATAACTGGATGGAAAATAAAACCCTCATCCTAATGAAAAGAAGTGTTAGTTGGCAACTTGATTATTTTCTGTACCACCAATTACAGCTGGGACTGAATTGCTTGAAGCCCACACCAACTTTTCAGGCAGCTCTATCTCGATTGTTTGTCCCCAGCCACCCCTCAGTTCTGTCAATGAGTTTTTGAAATGATTTCTCATGTTCTGCTTGTGAGAACATCTGCATCTAGAGCCAAGGACACAGGCATGGGTAAGAGGGTGCCTGGTTCCTGTGGCTAACAAGACCACTGCTACTCTAACCAGTGTCTGATGTGGCTTCTGTCAAAGGTGACAGGACAATGCTTCATTGCTGGCAGGTCAGCAGTCCTGACAGCTATCGAAGGCCAGCACTCTGTCTGTGAAAGACAGAGCAGGGAGGCACCTGCTCTGTCTGCCTTTAAGTTGCTACCTTCACAACTAGCCTAGATTGTGGAGATACTGGCCCTAAGTTTAACTTCAGAATCAGAAAAAAACAGCCCTTTTCTGTTTGCTGAGAGGCACAATGAGTGATTTGAATATGTATAAAAATCACTCGCTGCTTTATGATGTGTGAATTAATGAAAGTATTAAACCATTGTAAATGATAGATAAGGAAATTATTTCCACTGTAGC
This sequence comes from Tichodroma muraria, assembly GCA_013390105.1. Lineage (NCBI taxonomy): Eukaryota > Metazoa > Chordata > Aves > Passeriformes > Sittidae > Tichodroma > Tichodroma muraria. Next base: position 429 of record WAAG01013316.1, on the reverse strand, counting down.
TTGAAAGAAATAAAACTGCTCTGTCTAAAATTTAGGAAGTTTAAAACTTTGAAAGACCATCAAAAGTACATGGACAACAAAGAGAGGCAAATTTACAACCATCTACATATCACTTTAAAGTTTTAACATTTATCATTTTTCTGCTTCATTACTATTAGTGTTTCCCATAAGCTATGAGAAACAAGCTAATTCTTCCAGAAAAGAAGAGTAAATACAAGTCAGGCTCATATGCTTTTATGGGTAGTGCTGGGATTTTCCCATTTTATTGCCATTTTGCGCTATTAATTTTATATCATTGACATTGTTGTCTTCATTGCTCATGTCTCACAGCCTTGAAAAGGATTTACTGTGCTGAGAAATTCAAGCGTGAAACGAAATGAGATGAAATTCAAGTGTGGTTCAGTTGGACAGTACAAGTTCTATGATGTG
>WAAG01013315.1:11686-25220 GCA_013390105.1 Tichodroma muraria | reverse complement strand
TCTCCGTCTACCTGTATTGTATTTAATATAGTTCTTTAAAGAAGAGTTTCAACATAACTTTCATTGACAAGGAGTCAAAAATTACATAAATCTCTTCTCTAGTGAATTATAGAAAGTGTATAAATACTTTTATTTTATATTGGCATTTTATTTCTTTTGGAGGCTTGGATCTACCTACTTTACATGAGATGGCTTCTGCTGAAGCTTGATTTCTGAAAATATCGTAATTGTTAAATCAAGCACACATATATTCACAAAATTCAGAAACTGTCAAAGTTTTACCTCATTACAAAGGACCATCCAGATGCCAAAGCACTGGAACAGAGTCTACTAGAGGCAGCATCTGGCACTTTGGCAAACTAGGCTGGCAGATGGTTTTACGTTTGCTTTTGTTACTATTTTTTTTACTGCCATATCTTCTATTATTTTTCTTGATGTAACTTCATTTTAGAAAACTAGTCACTGTTTGAGTAACCATTCTATTCTATACAAATATTTCATTGTTTTCAAATATATACTAAAAATAAGACATAATGAAATAAAAAATACTGTGGTTCTGCATCTGTATTGTAATTACAGTGAACTCACCCATGTAGTATGCATTTACTTGTGTGTAGCTATTGAATTCTGAATTCAGATATCATGTTGATTTTTTAAACAGATGAGATATGTGTATCTTCTTACAAACTGCCTCACAATAAATTTGTATCTGAGAAGCATGAATAAGGTTCTAAAATGGGGAAAAATTATAAACTTTTGTTTCATAACAATTAACAAAAATATTCACTTTTATCTTGATTTTTAAAAATAAGCTCATTTATAGCTATGATGAACAACTCCACACCACTGAATTTAAATTTTTCCAGTGTTTCACAATGAAAATACTACATACTTCTGTTATTCATGTTCTTGAGCAAAAAGCTCAGGCCTTGCTACTGACTAAAAAAAACCAAAAAAATTGGATCTGGTTTTGAAATCCAAAGCTTCACAATTAATTTCTACCTTTTTCCAAGGAAGAAACAGCTAAGACAGACTCCAGGGAGGTAGGAAGTCTATTTAAGTGATTCCAGTCTATGTCAATATCTGAGATTTACAAGAATCTTTAATGCTAACCATTTACTAACAGTGTTTGGCATCTGCAGTGTGGTGTGACAATTGCAGGTGGACACTGGTTCATCAAAAGTCATTTCATTATGCCTAAATACACAACTTTACTACTAAAATAGTAATGTGCTCTGCTAGCTTATGCCATTAAATGTGTGTTTCTACTGCCACCTACCTGTGCCAGCATATTTAAAAAAACTATAGAAACAATGAACGCAGCAATAAAAGAAATGCCAGAGATAAACCAAAACTGCACAAAAAGACAAAGTTTTTCTACTTCCTGCCAGGCAGAAAGGATCTGAATCTAGTCATATTGCTGCACAAAGGTAAAATTTTCTGCACTGGCTTACTTTAAGTCTTCAGTGGTTTTCATCTCAAGTCTCCATCTCATTTACTTCTCAGTCTTTCAGCAAAATCATAGCAGTATACATTAAAAAGACGAGTTAATTATACATAGAACCGATGTACTTACACATGAGTAAAAAGTGATCTTAAAAAATAATGTAAAACAAAAATAAAAAAAAATAAGTGCAATTAATGACAAATCAAGCGAAAGGAGTAGGCAATTCTTATCCTTTCTTGAAAATAGAAAGCTTGAAACAATATAGTGAAATATTATAGTAAGGGTGGAGAAGGAAGCAACATGAGAAGATAAAGTAAAATTCAGGACACAATGTGGCACAAAAGTAGTGCCACAAGTAGAAAACAAGTGAGGAATCCCTCAAACTTGAGAGGAGTTACTGCCCTGATAATGATAGGGCTTGGACTCACTACCGGACTGATTCACTTTGACTCATAAAGTCATTGCCAGGAGACTAAGCACTGGAGCAGTGCAGTCTGAATTATGTGGTAAGGTCTACAAATACAATATGGCCATTTGCCAAAGTTAGTGTCAGTACATTATGTTTGCTCACTGCAGAGTAGACATTTTGTTGCCTTTCAGAATTTAATTTTTTTTTTAGACATTGATGAGCTCTGGGTCCTGAAAAGTTGAATATGTGTGATTTTTGTCCAAACATAATAACTAATATACCAAGGCTTCTCTTAATATTTTTCTTGTAAATAGCTGTCAGAAAATATGCTATTTCAAAGCACAACAAGAACAATAGCTGTAGTAACTTTTTTTTTTTTCCTTTACAAAACTTTTCTTTCCAGTGTCTTTTCATTTCAATGGGGAACAAATTCAAACACTGTACTAAAAAAGAAAGAAATCATGAAAGAGAAACCATAACAGGTTATGAAAACATTGCAAGTGGCTGTAGACTTTTCTCTGCATGTATGAGGCCCTACAGTCTTTATATCATTAGATAGGTGCCACATTTGAAACAATATTCCTGTATTACTTAACATTATAATAATTTGGTTGCATTTTACTTCCCAGTGTGCTTGCAATTGAGGTGTGAAAGGGTCCTGGCAAATGCATGTATTAGTTTGTGTGAGCTAAAGTTACAGTGCAGATTTTGTCTGAGAAGACCCATATGAGGAAGGGGAAGAAAAGTCTTGGTCTCACATCTGGAACATGTTGACAGCAAATGCCAATGACACAGTCAGAACTGTGAGCTTTTATTTTCACAAATTATTGACTGGGGCAAAAATGACCTCCACTAGCTGGGAGAGTGCCTCTGCTTGGCAAGGGCCTCCAGACAGGCTCTGTAAGGGGCACCGGAGAGCACACCTGCCAGAATGGTCCTGAGACAGAGCCCTGCTGCTCAAAGCAGAAACTCACCATCAGAAGGAGGGTGGATAATGCCTGTGTGGAACTGTGTCTGCCAGACATTATCCCCATGGACTGTAGGCAGCCAGCAGTTCAGCCAAGTTGGATGAAGAGAAATAAATGCAACCTTTCCAGGAGACATTCCCAGAGCAAGGCCAGAGCTACCCCGTCTCCGCGGATATACTGGGTTTGCGTGGCAAAGTTTCAGTAGTGGAGTTTGGGAGAGGTTACAGAGGCAGAGACTACAAAAGAAGGACATTACAGACCATTCAGAGCAATTAGGACCTCTCCTGCCTCCAAAACTCTGACAGTTTGGATATTACATTATATATTTACAAGTAAGTGAGGGGAGGGACGTGGAAGTCACAAGACGTGTGCAGCACAGTCAAGGTGGAGTGAACTAATTCCTGTGAGATCTCTGGGGACACACATGGATGTGTACAGTAAGGTGTCAGGTGACACCCTCTCTAGGTTAGGCTACCTAACCATGTTAGCTGGTTACCATGGTTAGGGTATTTAGGATGTTGCAGTTTGGGAAAAAAAAACATTTTCCAGAATGAGCTTCTGCTGACAACACCATTTGGAAAAAACACACGGCATAATATCTGAATGACAGCAGATAATTGTGCAGAGGTATAAGGTAAACGAGTTATCTTATTGTCTTCTTGGGAAAAAAAAACAATAAAAGCTTAAAAAAAACCCAACTATGCCTCCATGTTGTTTAAAAGCTCTCATTTGAGATATGAAATACAGCATACATATTCATAAAGGTCTATTTGGGATATGTCTATTCCTCAAGGTATTTCTTTAGTGTTACTTTCTATACTCCTGGATGGCCTAGTGTGGTACCCTGCAAAAGTCAGGCGCGATATTTGTGATTCTTATTTGCGGGCTACACTGCATGGAAATCCCAGCCTCCAAAAGCATCATTTAAGACTTCCTGAGGAAAAGATTTATCTCTGTTCTCAATCCTTCACCTCAGGAGGTACACCCCAGCACCAGCAGGAACACTGCAAATGTGGTCATCTGTTGTAACTGAATGTTAGAATTAATCTTTAAGGGAAAAAGTCAAGCAACCAACAGTACCCTACGAGTCATATGCAGTATGATATATATCTATAAAAATTCGGAAACTAAATGGTATACAAAGAGAATGTAAGATTTTTAGGCAAGTGTAAATTGCCTCACCTTTAATACCCTACTATTAAAGCAACATACTTTTGAATTTTGTGTGTCTCTAAAATAAAAAATCATTTGAGCATTTGACAAGGTTTGAAAGTCCAGTTAGCTTAACTTCCAATTATTCTGTTAGGCATGACTTAGCTCCCTCACCCCACGGAAGTATCTAGAAAAGACAGAAGGATCTAATATTACAATTTCTGGATTCTACATCAAATACCATATCAGCTTAAAAAATAGTATTATTCAGTACAAATAAAAAGTACTTGCTTACTACTGCATCGTATAGTCAACAGCCAGAAATTCCAAGGTGCAGAATCGAGTAAGACTCCCACAAACCACTGTATCACAAAAACACCATGATTAAATCACCATCATTGTTAAAAATACCTAGGTTAAATCAGCCATTTCAATTCCTTTCTTAGCCAAGGCATTCCCTTCATACCAAATGTGCAGAAATCCCAACATAGTGAACACTGGGACTATCATACTTTGAAAAACTCAACTAAACCTTGAATAACTATCTGAGCAGATGTTCTTGTTTATCCCACAGTATTTTACTGGTTTAAAGCTGCACAGGGCTAGAAATCTGTTGATTAAGGCCGCTCTGAGTGCCCCCAGCANGACCTCCTTATTACAAGGATGCATGGATAATATGCAAGTGTATTGGAGAATGGAAGCATGGAATTCAGGCTTTCTCTAGCTGATGAGCAGTGCCTGGCAGAAGCTGCCAGCTGGCATGAGCTATAGGAATGAGAAACTGAAATGTCCTAAGCAACACTGCAGATCTTCTGTCAGAACTGGACAACCACAACAGACCCTAAAGACCTTCTTGTGGGATTTCTTTTAGACTTAATTAAATGCTTTTGGAATACAAACCCAAAACTTTTAGTACTTTTCTGAATCCTTTTTTTTTTTATTTTCCCCATCTGCAACAATTTGTACATTTGTTCTGTATTTGGCCAGTCATCCACTTTTTGGCTGAGAATGGCATGGCATCTGTGGCTAAAAAGATAAACAAACTGCATTACTAACCTGAACTATAGAAAGTACACAGACATTATAGAGGAAAGAGTGATGTATTATTACCTAACTCACTTTAATACAAGCCAACATGCAGCAAAAAGTCCCAATCTAGTGTCAAGAGGAATGTACTTCCACCTTTTTGAACAGCTAGATATATAAAGATGTTGCAGATGGTAGGCAAACATCTGTCATGATGCCTTACCTACCCATTGCCCCAGCTCAACCATTCTTTTCCTTTCTGTTCACATAGTAACATTTGTCAGCATGAGAAGATAAAGTGTACAGAAGAGAAAGGCTGCAGAAGCAAAGTTAGTCTGTTCCTTCATCAGAGGAAAAGGAAATTTTAGGAGAAGAATTATAGGAGGGAAATTTCCATTGTTAAAGCTTCCATAATTAAAAGTTTCCATATTAAAAGCTTGATATTTATATGCTGACATATGGAGGGTTCTGTCAGTTACAGAACACAGGAAGCCTTTTTGGTCTCTACCAACAGCCTGGACTATGCAAAAATCAGATCTACATTTTTTCATTATTGGGCAAGCTGAAAGATCAAGTCATGTCTGTTCACTAGGTGGAGTTGCTTTTCAAAATTAGCATATGTTCTTGAAATGAAACCAATTTATAGCACCAAACGAACACATACAGATTGCATGTGCAGTTGTGCACCGTGTGGTGTGCAAGCCCCATTGCTCACGAACCACAAGAGAGAAGCCAATTCCAGAGCTCCCAGCTGGGTCCCCACTCCCTCAGGCAACCTTGTTAGCAGCCTCCCTGCCCACTCAGTCCCGCACTGCACACTCCCCAGTTCTTCTCCCTCTGTTAAACACCAGGTATCCTAATGAAACACGGATTGCCCGTCAGCAGGGAATGTGAAGGACTGTTTGTCTTCATTTTATGCTTTGAACACATCATTTATTTCCTTGCTTTCCTTCCCCTTCCCAGTCATTACCTGCTGTCATGTCATCCTGTCTCAATTCTTCCCTGATGCTTTATGTTTCATTGCTTTTCTTTCACCTTCTCTCCATGCTCTGCTAAGCACCTTGGCTGCAGCCAGCTAGAGGAGATGCTTTCCCTTGTTTTGCAGCTTAACAATCATCATGCCAAACCCTGTTCAGTTTCACTGGGTGCATTGGGATTAATAACCATTTGTTGTCTCCGTGCCTTTTTTACTCTGTCACGGATTTAATGGAGGAAAAAAATATGTTTTTACTGGAAGAAAAAATCTACAGCAAGTTACATAATTTTGGGGTGCATCAAATCCACTTTACTCCATTAATTGTAAAATACATTTTCATATAATTTCACATCTGTGCAATCTGCTCAGAGTAAATGTGCCTTAAAATCTACATTGGTCTTAGGCTGAAATATCTAGGAAATGAGGGATGAACATAATAAATACGGGAACTGTTTTGAGAGGATAGGAAATAGATTTTTGCCTATGTACATGGAGAGGCAAAAAAATTAGGGAGCAACTTGTTTATATCATCTTTTTTCCTTCTACCATGCCTCCACCCTCACCTTCTCTTGGCATCACATTATACTCAAAGCAGGACATACAGTAGGTTCAGTTTCTCTGCAACTGTAGATGATCTCCTGTTTGATGATTCAACTCAGCTGCCAGTCTCAGTGGTATTTACATTCCAAAGCAGAAGACTCGTAATGTATGTCATGTCCATAAAATGGAAATACTTAGGGTGATGCTACACCCTGTAATCCCTGATGCTTATAAACTTGCCTGGGAAAGCTATATTAGCTTCATCTGTGCCTTTCTGGTGAAACATGAAGAGGATTTTTGGCATGGATGGTTTATGTGCTGACAGGGAGTTCACAGTGACTTAGATATCCGATCTTGACCTTAATATTTTTTTGACCTAATTGTACAGGTTTAGAGTGGTAAAAAAATGTAAGCTGTGTGGGGTTTTTTCAGGTTTGCAGTAAAATGGTATATATATGAAATACATAGGTTATTCTGGGTTCTTTCTCCTAAAATTCAGTTAGAGTAAGGAGTTAATCTTGACAAAAATCTTACAGGTTTGTGTGACTCAGAAATTCTTGTGATTGATAGGCCCTTAACTTGACTGAAATTATCTTATCTCACTGGAGTGTGAGTTCAATGCATGGCATATGCAGTGTTTCCAGTTGGTGAATGAATGAGTTTGTATCATTTTTCCACAGCACACTGAGAGGACGCAGCATGACATAGTCTGCTATATGAGGAATTGATAAGGAAAAATCATGCCTCTTCAAGCAATCACAAACAATTGCTTATGCAGTTGCAGTCAGGGAAAGAATGTAGAAAGCACTCATGGAAAGATACATTTCATTCACCTCCTATTTTACCATGATGTGAAAGGGGTGGTGAAACCAAGTACATAAAAAGAACAGCCCAGCTAAGTGGGCAGAAACCTTCAGGAATGTCCTACTTGGGACACAATGCTCAGTAGTACAAGATCACTGTGTGATACATACACATGTGTTTAAAGTGTGTGCATTCACACTAGCATTATGGGACAGAGATGTGCTTTTAAAGCTAACTTATCAAACCTCCATTATGCACTTTGCTTTATATTTCAAAGTCATCTTGCAACACATGAGCAACACTTCTTTTGTGCAAGATGACCTGGAAAATCAGCTCCACCCATTTACGTGCACTATTGAAGCACATATTCTTGGGATATTGGATTCTCAGCATCAACTGCTCAGCTTTACCATTTAACTTGTATTTCCATGTAGACATACTTTCAAGAGCCAAAGGTAAAGCTACTGGGCACAAAAAATGGTCCTTATATACTCTACTCAGTGAAGCTTTTTTAGAAGTAGGGGGGCTAGCCTACCTTTTAGAAGGCAGCTCCTATTTCCTGATACTCCAATACAGGTCTACCTGGAAAAGGAAAAATGTAAAGCCTCAGTCACTTTATTCCTTGGGGCTTTTTTTTAATTCAAAATTGCATAAAAATGTTTCCATTTAATAGTTCGAGTAATTTTTATCTTACTGTTATGCATATTCTTCATTTGTCTTGATTAAATTAAATATTTTTCCTGTACTGGACAACTGTAATTTTTATTAGCAGAGGAAGGACATTGTAAAGATTCAAAGATGGAAACACATACATCTGGACTAAGTTCTTAACAACAGGGACATTCACAAACAAGTCCTTCTTAAAAACAGTGGGGATTAAAATTTGCTTGCACTGTTGTTTTTTTTCCTTCTCTCTGTTTAAGGAAAATGGTTGCAAATGTTATCCAAGTGACTCAGACTCGCTTATTCAAATAAACATTTGCAAATACTTCCTGCTCTCGATTGTTTTACGCATTTTGTTAGCAAAAGCATTCAGATTATTCTGACTACTTGCCTGAGCACAGAAAAACGAAGCATTTCTGAGGTACATTTTTTGATGGTTTTGTACATTCTAAGCAATAAAATGGGTATATGAGTTTACGTACTCATATTTGCAATGAAACCTCTAATTTTTACCTCCTCAAGGGGGAATATGGCTTTGTATTTCTTATTTTTGTAAAGAAATCTCCTGTACTGTTTAGGTAAAAATAATTAGACTCAGAGGAATGTTCAAATACATGTAGTGGTAAACACACCCTGTAGACTCTCCAAAGCACAGAGCAGGCACTTCCAATAAAATGATCTTCATGAAGAGGGACTGTAACTAATTCCATAGGTATCCTGCTCACAAAAAATTAGAGTTTGAATGAGAAGTTCTGTTGAAGTCACATAAATCAAAAGAGTACAATTATTTGCCCTCCTGAGTTTCATTTTGTTGCCTCCCCTCATGTATATATGTCTATTTACCAAAATCCATTCAGAAATAAGTAATAGTGGGAACATTTTAGTAGCAATGTTAATCTGACTGCTTTCCCCTGCTCTTCCTGGTTTTACTCATTAGTACTGTGTAAACTATAGAATGTACAGAGAATTTATATAAAGACCCTGACTATCGTGTTTAAATGGAGTAGCTTTACACTGCAGTTTCATAACCAGTTTAATATGACTTAAACCAGCTCAATCATCAAAGAGTCAACCCACCACCCCCTCATTCCTGGGTGATTATTTCTCCACCCATAACTGCAGGCGCATGAAGTCACACAGCCTTGCAAAGAACTACCTCAGGGAAGTCATCTGGGATAATTAACCTGGGGAAAAAAAAAGCCAACAGTGAAAAACCAAAAACCTAACAATATTTAAACCTCCTTCTTACAGCTGGGTGTTTTTACAAAGAATATACTTCAGCTGCCTGTTGTTGTTGTTTTTTTTTTTTAATTATTATTTTTACAGCACAAGGGACAATGTTTAGGTCAAAAAAACACTGCTGAGAATTTCAGGTAGTAGTGCTGCCTTACACAGACTTAAACTAACATGAAGTAATGACATCATCATTCAGTCAATTCTGTGCACTTCAAAACTAAAATGAATTAACTAAAATGAATACAATGCTACTTAAAGCAAAATGAAAATAACCTGCTTAAAGAAAACCAATGAAATATGAAGTAAAAAAGCATATCACATAGACTATATGTCATGAAGAAACATTAAAATGCAATGCTAGCGTATATATCTATGACTTAAAAAAAAGAAGCAAGGAATCTGTGAAGTTTTCATATATTAAAAAAAAAAAAATTAACTTGTTATTTCACAATCCAGCTTCTGTTTCCTGCATAAGTAAGAAAACAGACAGGTATCTTGCATCATCGGAATTCACCTTGGCATTTGTTATTTTTTCATGAAATAAAGGTGAATTTCACAGTGGGTTAAAGTTCATACAGTAGGATACTGACAGATGCAGGCACCTACATGCAGAGTTCTGAGGACTTTTGCTTGGAGGCACCATAATTCTGTATGTGCCCGGTTTGTTTCTTCAAACTGACTGTATACTTTGCATCTTGCACATCCCACTAGTACCCTCTGAGCAGTGTGAGCAGCTGATTTTTACCAAAGCCAGGTCAAGATCCGCAAGCTAAACATTCTTTAACACACTTGGCACTGATAGCATTGATGTTCCTATAAAGTGCAGCTACTGTTTTCTTTTATGGGGGTGGAGATGACGCCAGCTCTTGTATTTCACAGACTGTTGAATAGCTCATCCTCACAAGAGAGGGAAATTCCCTTAACTTCATCCTAGGCTCTTTTGTGCAACATATCTAACATATCTTTTACTTCTCAGTTTGAATCTCTGCTACTGAACTGAGAGAAATGTACGGGTCATGAAATTTGTAAGCTGTGGAGAAGAGATGAGAATGTATGAGTAGCCGAATGTTTAAGGCATTAGCCTAGGAAGAGAGAATCCCTCTTTTCTTGTCTGCACTCCAAGATTATCTTCTGTTTTTTCTTTTCTTAGACACTTTATCAGTTACTGGGTAAAACAGAGATGTGTTGCTTAGAATCAAATGCTCCCTTCACCTTAACATCTATACTGTAAAATCATATTGTATCTCAGCCTAAGTCACCTACTGCCCCCCATAATTTGTTTTTCTGATCCATACTCCCTGCTAGATAATTCCAGAGTCCTTTGGCATGGTGAGTTGGATGGGATAATTTTGAGACAAGCAATTTCCTTTGTTCACTGTGTAGGAATTTATGATATTTGTTGGTGTGTTTGGTTACATTTGGGGGATCTGATTATTAAAAAATCAGCACTGAGGAAATCTGTCTATCTGGAAAGGGTCTGCCCTTTTTCTTGCTGGTTTCTGTAAATTATTTACACTGTGCATTGGGGGCCTAACATGCAGGACCATAGTAAGTAATAATAATGTTTACTAAATAATAATAATAATAATAATCACTATTGATTCATCCATAACAATAGAAGTAGCAAATAATTCACTATTTCAAAGGCAAATTATTATAGAATAAAGTTACAAGGGAAGAGGAAACAAGGTTTATTGAAGAACTTCTGCCTTTCAAGCAGATAACTTCAACAGAAAATGTTTTTTGATCACATCAAGTATAAAATCAATTTTCTATTTTACCTCAAGTTCATTCTTTCAAAAGTTATATTTTTGTATTCACTTGAGACACATTTGCTGTCTCAATATTTATTATGAGTAAGGCTGTGATATTTATTCTTCACAGGCACTTGTTAAGGTTGAAAATTTATTGGAGGCAGAGACGCTAACATCTCAATGCCAAAGCTCTATGTTATCCCAATTTTCCAGGGATTTTGTCAGTAATTAGTATTCTTCTGTGCCAATAAATCATTTATATTTTCATTTTCAAACGTAATTTCAGCCCAGAAAGAAACTGTAATAAATACTTATTATGCACATGATATATTACCAATGAAGATGATAAATTGCTAATGGAAAAAAAAAAAGTATTGTGAAAGCCTTGCTGAAATATAGTTAGTAAATTACTACTAGAATACTTATAATTTTGAGGTGATCAAACATTCTTATTAGATTTATATGCCCTTCATACACACAGTGCTCATCCTGTAAAATTCTACAGGTTTCTGCCTCTGAATGCAGCAGGACTTCGGACACTCATACATTGGCTGTAGGAGCCACGTCAAGCTGGGAATTAGTCAAGGAAGAAAGACATATATGTGATTTTATTCATCAGCAGATTGTCCCATTGTCCCACACAATGCCAGGTCTGAAATAAAAGAAAGTTGTTGTCCAAGGATTATTTAGCAAAATCAGTCCTAGAAGAAAGTGGGAGGAATGAAAATTCTGGCTGGAGGTCAGCACGCTTGTCAGGAAGCTGCTCGAGGGAGGAAGCCGAGAGCCAAGTGTGACAGTGTTGCCAGCAGGGCAGGGACCTCACCAGCACGGAATCTGCTCCCATGGCCTCTGGGCAGAAAGGGCAGAGCAGGGTCAGAGCAGGGCCTGAGCAAGGTCACAGCTGCAGGATGGGCTGGCAGGGACACGGGGCCGGGGGTGAGCTGAAGCTAGGCTGGGGTGGTGGTCAGGGTCGGGAATGGAGAGGTAGGAGGCTCAGGGATACCTGACACCCAGCTCGGGCACGACCGCAGGTAAGAGCTGCAGCTGCAAAGCAGGTCAAGGTGAGGACAGGGAGGACCTCGCCTGTCTCAGACACTTGCACACAGCTCTGCTGCATGGCTGCATGGCTGCATGGCTGCATGGCTGCACCAGGCTGGACCCCAGCCCATGACAAGCCCTACAAATGGAGGATAGATGGGGGAAGATTTGCACACAGGAAGGCTTTGAAATGTTGTGCTGTTCCTTCTTGGGGTTTTAATCACATGGTCATCAGCTATACGATAACATTTCCAGAGTGAAAGACCTGATACCAAAGCAATTACAAGAGGTCAGACAAGTAGAAGCAACTCTCATACTTATAAAATAAAAATTCATATTTCTTATAATCTCAAAAAGGAGAAATATTCCCAGTGAATATCTGTCAAAGAAAGAGTTTGATGTTCAGTTCAATGATCTTGGATATAAATAACACAAAATGGAGAAAGACTCACATTTTAATGCAAAATCCTTAATTCAGCAAATTTTAAATCAAGGATTTTAACATTGTCAGATGTTAGGCAAGGTCAAAACTTGGAGTATAAGCTCTGCATTGCCATAAAGCTCAAGCAGATTTCCTTAATAGTAAATCAAGTATATTCAGTGCAAATCTTTACTCTTTTGAGAGTATGTAAATTTTACCAGACTCTGGAAAGTAGATGTCAAAATCTCTTAATTAAAAGAGGATATTTTACCATCATTATATACTTATTTTAGACATTAGGAATGTCTACAACAGGATGCCAGTTATTTCCTTCCAAATAACTTACTTCAATGCATTGCTGAGGTTTAATTTTAAGGTCCCTCACATTCAAGCTCTAAATACTTCAGTATTTAAGCATTATCCCTCAAAATGTTTTTTGGACAAAACCACATTTTTGTCCTGCCCCCCAAGTCACTTGAACTATTGAATCAACACACAGGATGTTTCCCATTTGGAGAAAAATAAAAATACATTATTAAGTATGTTACATTAACTCTTTTCCTGTTTACTATTACTTTAATCAGATTTTTTGTCATTAAATTATTCTATATTGTTTTTAAACAAAACCAAGTAATTATGTTCTTCCAATTCAATATCACAAACCACCTAGTAGTTTACTTCTTTTGATGTCTGAGAAATATGGTTTAATATTAAAATGCTCACATTTCACTCTATTATTTTTTGGATATGGCATTCACAGCTTATTAACTAGGAATTCATTAAGCCATATGGTAAGTAGTAGCTTCACATCAGGTAGGACTCAGTTAAATAATTAAACGGTCGCTCTGTTTTAAATGCACTTTTCAGTCCCAGTGAGAGAGGTGAAGATAATGCTTACTTAAACATTATTCTACTTAAGTGCACTTAAAATAGATTCATATCCTGATTTATAGTAGCAACTCAAATCCAAATAGATGTGTGCCAAATGTCATTATCTTTTAATCAAGCACAACATTGTGCCAAATAATGAAGCAGGGCTCAGATCTCTCATTAAGGAAGTGGTCTTTTTTTTTTTTTTTTTTTTAATTACAAATGGGGGT
>WAAG01013315.1:0-11170 GCA_013390105.1 Tichodroma muraria | reverse complement strand
AAGTTTTGGGAAATCCTCCACAGTAGAGATGTCAAAAAATTCTTTACATTACAACTGAAAGTACAATCTTTTCACTTTTTAAGATTTATGTACAAGAGATTTTAGATCCAGTATACCATACATGTTTGTCTATATTTATGAAAGGAAGATCAGTGCCTTAGCCCTATTGTAGCCTATTTTTAAACACAAGATCAAATTGAGTAGAACTAAACTTTTTTAATGAAAACATAGTCAATGAATCATGAGCTTTAAAAGTTTCAGAAAAGTATCATCCACACATTCAGAAGCCATTTTACCTTACTTTTATTAGTACTATTAGCATCCATTTACTAATACTCTTAGTAGTTGTTCTACTGAAATTTAAAAAAACAAAAAAAAAAAAAACCAAACCAAAACAAACCTAAGGTAAAGCTACTTAGCTGTTCTGTATAACCAAAATAACACAAATGTAAACTATTTAATACCTCCAACACTTGACCTTGAATAGAGATTCCCCAAAACTTTCAGATTTGCTTGTTCTCCAGATATGGATCCCCTCTATTCAGAATACCTGTGTGTGCTAATCCTTTGGCGGCAGCAGGCCCCATGGAGCAGGGGGCATCTGTACGACTGAGATTCTGCTGCACTGACTGAAAGACTGCAGTGAGGAAATTTTATACACAATTAACGTTTTTCGACTTAATTTTACTTATGCAGATGGAAATATATACATTTTGATAGGTATATTTGTAACTATAAAAATGATTTCATCCTCGAAGGCAGTACCTGACACAAGTTTTTTGCAATTTTTCTCTGTCAGCTTTCTAGAGCTCTATCGACCAAGATACAGAGGATAAAGATGACATTTACAAGCAACTCAAGTAATTTACATCATTACANTTGAAAGAAAGCAACTGAGATGCTTTTAGGACAAAATGCTTTTAAGCATTTAGGACAAAAGAAGTTGAACCAGAAACTTCTACTGAGTAAACAATGCCTTTTCTACATAACCTCTCTAAAGACTAATGTTTTGGAGCCTTCTCCCTCATTAATACATTAATTTCCCTCTTAAAAAAAATGAGGAATATGATGCTATCTGGATGGCAAGTGTGTTAGTGGTCCAGACAAGGAGCCAGGAAATGTTAGCAGATAGTTCGCCTTCAGCTTTCTAAAGACACACAAGAAGAAAACCATTTAGCAAAGGAGTACGTGGAAAAATTTTATGTTGTGGGGATTATGGACACCACTCAAAGCAACAGCTATATCCATCCCTCTGGGAATCAGGAGAACAAAGCTAAACCTTTCTTTTAGCTTTCAACCAGCATCAATTGCCTGGAAAATTTATATCAACATGTAGTTTCCTATCTGATTCTTTGCCTTCTGGAACTGAATACGCCCTTTGCCTCCAGAAATGCCCTTCCCAGACAGACAGACAGAAAATTACTCTCTTTTTTGTAAAGGGAAGCAGAAAGACAGCATCCTTCTGTCACAGATGAGAAAAAGGATAATATCATGGGAGAAACATAAGGAAAGAAAATCCTTTGGGATATTGATAATACACTTAACTGTGTCCCAGATTTTGGTCTAGATTGGAACTTACTCGCATTTGGCATTAAAGATGAACATTACAGTGTAGCTTAAATGCAAATGATGAGGGCTATTTATAAACTTTGCAGATATGTGTGCCTTATACTCATTCTGAGCACATCAAGGATTAGACCATTTAAAGGAATTTGGCCTGGTTTCTGGATCTTGTCTTGGCTTAAAAGTAATGAGAAGTACACCAGGTTCAATGCAGATCTCACTAGCTCCAAAGTTGATATATATTGGGACATAAATCTCAGCACCTCAAAACTCTAAAAGGAAGCAACAAGGCTCCTGCAGGGCTTGGATATCAGCAGAATTAAGCAGTATCCATCAAAAAAAAACTTCAGAATTGTAGTTTCGGGCATTTAGTATCTAAATTTTGCCTTGTATGAAATAACCCTTCTATATCTTATTTGTGTCTGACCCATGATCTTCAAATAAACTTCACAGCTAGTTTTATAAGAACATGCAAAGTTTCAATGCAAAGCTTTTATAAACCAGGTCTCAATGAATCCTGTTTATCATTTCTTCTGCATTGATACTGTCCTTGACAAATGGCCTCAGTCAATGATGCAGAAAAGTGCACTTTTGTACACAGCTAGTGTACACTTGGGACCCCTAATGACTCATGCTGTTATAAAATTGACTGAGATCACCTAAAGGAAAGAAACGAGATCATTGCAAAACCCTCAGTATTCTCCGAGTCTTGTAATGCTTGTGCTCTGAAGACAGAATTCCCTGTTAAGTACTCTGAAATGTCTAATGAAGGCTGTTGTAGAAATTTTGATGATATTTGCAATGGAGGAGTCTCTAGCTATTCTAATTGTTCTACCTGTTTGGAAAATAGATGAAGGGCAAAAAACAATCAGAATGATTAACAGATAGACAAAAATTAGAGACAAAGATGTTACATTTAGCTCAGTCAGAATTACAGAGTATTTATAGGTCAGGGGTGATAGCAAGTGTCTTGGCTCTCTACCCAGAAACTGCTGTAGATGATAGATTAGGTTTACCGGTATATTTTAATAGATTGGAACAGCAAGGATTCCTGGTAATATTTATCTCAAAGACCAGAATTTTCTTATTTCTAATTAATCTAGAGACAACTTGTTATATTGTCATAATTTTAATGAAATTTGAGATTTGATATTCAGAAAGAGGAATCAGAGAAACAAGAATCACAGAACAGATTTTCTAAAAGGAGACAGTATTGACATTTATTTATACCATGAAGCTTTTCCCTACTTTACACATAACTCTTGGTTTTCTAGATATTTAATTTTGTTTTTTTTTCCAACCAAATCATATACAACAGTGAATGCTCTTTATTCAAACCCTGCAGCAATGATAGAAAGCCTGCACTAAACATGTCTTACGGAGAAAACACCTGTGCAATTCCAATGTATGATGTCTAGCAAACATACAGAAAGGTACAGGTTGCTCAAATAAGTAANACAAATCAGCATAAAAGCACATTATGCAATATACCTTGCAGTTCAAAGACAAAGAAGAAGGAAGGACATGTAAAGGCGTGGAAGAAATTCCTCCCATCTAAGGCATTAAAGGAAAGAAAGAGCAGGGATACGTATAAAGTATTTGAATAGGATTTCCTTGATTTTCCTTGTACAAATGCTTCTGCAAATGCAGCATGAAGAAATCAACTTTTAAAAAGTCAGATATAATGGCAATAGATGACACAAACTTGCTGCATAACAAATAGATAAATAAATCCTTGTTATCTTTTGCATTTTGAATACTTTCACGTTTTCCTGGTCAGCATATTGAATTGCTTTATTTTTATACAATTCATAGCATATATTCCAAAACATTTTTTTTTTATTTTTTACACTAAAGAAAATTACTACAGTGTTTCCCTAATTTAATCATCTTGTTTGATACAATATATAAAATTTAATTTACCTCTATAACTTATTCTTGGTAAGAAATTTGTTCACTGAGTTATACCTTTCAACATTTTTCTTGCAGGTAGTGGAATATATAAAAATAAATTACATTTCACTCAAGCATTTTATGGTATGCTGTCAGCAAACGTCCAAAGAAACACAAACCTAAAGCATTAAAAGTGAAACCATTAACTTGCAGATAAATCATAGAAACTTCTCATTTAAAAAATTATTTGTAAAGGTCTAATGTACTGTTAGGGATAAGAACTGAAAATTATCACATATTAGTCCTCCTCATCTCTAAAATAAATACAACCTTCAGTTGGACACAAAAATATATTCCACTAGTCCCATTTATACTTTTAAATCACAGAAAGAGTAACTATAAAAGTGCAGTGCATGAGCAAACACCTTCTTTCACCTTCATCGCTTAAGAAAAAACGTGAATATATTTCCCTCACTTAAATAAAATCCATGCCTGAACTGAGATTAAAATTAGAAATTTATTCCTGAACACATAAATATGACAGTACTGTATTTAATTTCTGATTACTATAATTGTCATGCTTGAGTTGGCTTTTCATTCTCTAAAATAGACTTCTTTATGTATCACATCGCATTACTGACTATTGTCAATCTTCAATATATTTAATACACTAGGAAAAAAAAATTCTTGTGGATTTTACTACAAGAAAGTATAACTGAGACAGTAATTTTGGTCTGACTTTGCCAGTTATGAAAAAAAAAACCAAACATAAACAAACCAAGCCACCACAAAACAAACCAGATTTTTTGTGGAAATTTAAACCATGTTTCCTGACAAAGGAACTACCTTATAAAACACAGGTTAGAGCCTTCCATTCATAAACACTTAGGAAGGAGATAATTTAAATTCTGTTGTTCTGTGGGGTTTTTGTCGTTATTGATTTGGGGACTCTTCTTCTTTAGTTTGTTCACATGCTGCCCACCCCCTCTGCCCCCCAGTGAGTAAGAAACTCTGCAATGGACTTTGATAGGAGACTAGGAGCTATCTTTTGTTAATGCCATGCTATATGAGACAACAGCCTCAATATGATTTCTTCAGTATTTGAATAATTCTGAATTTAAAGGATTTCTGTCTTCCCCTATGGCTCTAGTTAGAATGAACTCACTCCATCTTTCAAAAGCAATGCATATTCAGCATATATGGCTGGAAGACTGTGAGTGGAGATTGCACACACTCTCAACAGCACTAGTGACCAAATCTTTGGAGTTTCTGAAATATGCAATCAGGCTCTTTCTCAGAAATTAGGAACATCACAGAAGTTGTACCACTGCTGGGAAAAGGAATCAGAAATGTTATTTGAGAATCATATAGCTACCCTGCTCTATTAACAATTTGTCAAAAAAAGAAGTCTTTTTTTTTTCTTAAGTAAATACTGTCAGTATCTTTTTTATCTCTTCCTCAGCCACCCAAAGATTTGCTCATTTTGGCATTTCTGTAGATTGAGTGTTTTACAGAGCAAAGGAAAAACTCATGCAACAAGTGGAAAAGTTTATTGAGAGCAAGGAGGATGGCTTCATTTTTCCTCTAATATCAAACTGAGTATTTCAGGTAAAGTAAGAAACCTATAGATTTTCCCTAACTTCAGATCTTATTCTGAAGCCTTGTTTTCAGACCTTGAGGAAAAGAACAGGAAATTTAACAGAAAGGGAGTACAGGGAATATTTCACAAACCAGTTCACTTGCAGAGATTTAGTCCTCACTTTTTAAGAAGTATTACCAAAAAAACCCAAAAAAACTCAAGCAATAGCATGACAGGTGGTTTTAAAATTTCTATTTTTATTGTCAATCAGGCAAAGAAATTTTCAGCACATATCTAATACAGACTATTGAAACTGCGTAAAAAAAACAAGTCACTGAGTTATGATCACTCTACTACAATATCCGGGCAAATCTTTCTTCTACTCGGAATTACTATGCAGTTGATAGTGTTGGAATGTTCATAGCTACCATCTGACACCATACTTTTTCAAAATCCTCAGAAAGTTACTCAATCTCATCACATAGGGGCATGAACTACAGTGATACTACTGAAATACTATTGCTACATGGTTGAAGATTCTGCAGCACCAGCAAACTTACCACAAAACCCCACTAACACTTGCTACTAAAATTAATGGACTACTAGAGGAAAATAATGGAGGAATGGGAGGTGTTCTCAGAAAATCCAAAATTCTTAAAAGAAAATCCAAAATTCTGGGATAGTTTCATTACGACAATGTATAATTTCAACTCCTAAACACCTGGAGAAGGTTAGCACTGGAACAGTACCATCATCTGAGGGAGACGCAGTACATTCTGTTCACCTTCTTAACCTTTCAGCTGGGAGGCCTGGGTGTTGGTAAGAAAGGATAACATCATTACTTCCTTTTTTAAGTTCAGGTCTAGAGACAGACTCTTCCTAGCTATACGCAATCAAAAAGGCACAGCTGTGGAATTAGAGTTTTTCCTAGTAACCTAAATGAATACAGGTATGTGAAAAAAATTTTTGAAATATGTTATATGAAAAACAGCCAGTTGTGATAGCCAATATATTGTATTAATTATTCATCAAGTTTTGCAGAGTTTCTAACCTGACCTTTGGATTCCTGATACTAGATCTGTAATACATCATGAGTAGTAAAACTAAAACTATTATTAAAAAAGGAAAAAGGGTAAAAAAACAAGATGCAGGTAAACTCTTCAGCTGATTTGTAACGATTTAGTTGCTCTGCAACCTCCACAGTTTTCAGTGTTACACAACTAGGGAAACAGAGTACATGCAGAACTGACCTGAGCCACAGCAACGCTGGGGTTCAGGGGCCCAGTGTCTGTTAGGTGAGACATAAGGCACGTCTGCTGTCACCTCTGCAGCATCCCAAGGACAGCACATTCCATGCAGGGAGAGAGATTTGCTACGAGTGCTGTAGCCCAGGGAGGTCTGAGAAATGTGCATTGCAAAAAATCAAGAGAAGAGAGAGTGAAAGCACATCATTTATAAAACAGCTTGACTGAGCAAGTAAGTCTGATTACCTGCACCGTGCCACTATTGTCACAACGGCTCCACAGGGAGCACATTCATTTGTCATTTCCACCATATTGTATCTCAAGACATACAAGTATTACATTGAATGCATCCCTCAGCAGTTGGCTCACAGCCTGCTTTCTGGCACATCTCAAATCCATAGATAAATGCTCAGGAGCAGCACGCTACTCTTCATCACCCTATTTCTAACCTCTTGTAAAGCATCTGCACACAGGCTTTATTTCACTGGCTTTAGGTTTACCCAGGTTACTCTCTGTTACAGATATTTGCGTTTGAAATAGGTGAGAGGGCTCCTTGTGGGACTCCAGGGCCTGCGGGATCCTGCCAGAGCCAGGGTACTGCCAGAGGGGCACGACCCGGAGCGAGTCAGGGTGGCATAGGCAGAGGGAGAGGGAGAGGTGGAGCGGGGTAGGGTAGAGTAGCCAGAGCGAGACAAGGTGTAGGAGGAGCGGTTCAAGGAGCTGTACGGAGGGCGTGTAAGTGAGCCGTAGGTGGCACGGGTCGAGGAGTAGCCCAAGCGCCCCTCGGGGCCCCACAGTGATCGGGAGGTGGGAGCCCACGTGGAGCCCAAGCGAGTGGTGGTGTCATAGGAAGGGCCCCACTGAGAACCACACAATGAGCGAGACCCAGAGGTACCCACAAGCTGGGAGATGGAGCGAGAGGTGGGGGCAGAGAGGGAGCGGGCTGTGGCACCTGCCAGGGGGCGTGGGGACGGGGAGCATGAGAGGCAGGCAGCAGCTGATGAGTCCAAGGGCTGAGCCGCAGGCGAGCTGGCAGGGCGGGCACCCACAGCCACCAGCGAGGCGGAGGTGGGCGAGCACAGGGAGTGGGCCGCAGGGGGCCCTACTGGGCGGGGGGCCGGGGAGCACAGCGAGTGCGATGCCGGGGGGCCCACGGGACGCGGGGCTGGGGAGCACAGTGAGCGGGATGCAGAGGCACCGCCCACCTGCAGCACTGTTGGGGTGCTGCTACGGTCAGCAGCACGGGGCACTGGGGAAGCCACTGGGGAGCACATGCCGTGGGCTACCGCAGCACTCAGGGGTTGGGAGGACAGGGTGGCCACTGGGCCACACGGAGGCTGGGTGGAGGGAGAGGGTGTGGAGCCGCAAACGACATGTGAGATGGAGGCACCGGGCACTGAAAGGGGCGTTGGAGGTTGCATGGGGTTACCAATGGTGTGGACTACTGGAGAGCACATGGAGTAGGATGGCGGAGCAGACATAGGGACTGCCTGGGTTACCCCATTGGGACTGGGGCCAGACATGAAGTGGGTCAGCAACGCACTCACCGCATTATTCGCGGGGACAGAGACAGAATAGGACATCGGCCCCCCTCCACCTCCAGAGGGGTGTGTGGGAGCAGGACCTGTCTCAAACACCACATGAGGCATAGGGGTGCAAACAGGGTTGGATGCTGGGGCTGGCATGGAGCTGTACATGGATGGAGGCATTGTAGCACACGTAGAAGGAGGTACAGTTTCGCATATGACACGGAAGCCAGGATCGCATCCCATCTCAAAACCAGGATTGATGCTTGGATTGAAGCCTTGGTTGCAGATGGAGTTGCATAAGGGATGGCCTGCAGGGAGGTATACGAAATCGTACACAGGCTGCCCCCCTGCACTGCAATTTGGGTTGCACACTGGGATACATATATATTCACACATGGAGTTGAATGCAGGGTCTGCCACAGGGACAGGCCCAGAGCCATTCACGGGGACGGAGCCATTCTCACACACTGGGAGTGACCCATTCTGGTTAATGGGCAAGACACCATTCTGGCCTGTGGAGCAACACACTTCAGCTTTGGCACATCCCTTGCAGTAGGCAAACTTGTGGCACCCAAGGTTGGCCAGGAGCCGGTGGCTGCCAAGCCTGTAAGGTGTGAACTCCACGACGGTCCGTGCCTGTTGGTTGGATGCCAGCGTTCCCAAACTGGAGCAAGACAAAGTAAAGAATTAAGAGCTTAATCCTTAGCACTCAGAGACCTAAACGCTACAAGATGAGTGCACAAAATTAAGTTTGATTTGTTATGACATATTTTAGAAACAAACTGTTGTGACAACTTTGTTATTCTTGTCTTCTTCCAAAAAAACCCGTATTTTTACTTGTGAAAAGCGTGGTAAAAACTTTTGTCCCAAGAGAAGATTTGGAAGATTCCCATAGTCAATTCTGTAATTGGAATTGGAAAATCATTTGCGGTACTGACTTGAATTCTTAACAAATGTAGCAGCCTTCTGCCTCAAAGGTGTATTTATTGCTTACCATTTCCAGCAGTTCGACAGGGCAGCTTTGTGGAATCCAGTTCATTACTATTCAGTGAGAACAATTCTCAACTTCTTGCCCTCAAAACTAGTCATACTTTTTTCAGTTCTCCTTGTCATGAAGAGAAGCAATGCATATTAATGAACAGCTACTTTTCCTAGAATGTTAGAGCATCCTGGAAGTTTCCAGTATCCTGTGATTAATGTGTTATGAGCTTAGAATGCATATTGCTATTTCTTACTGTTGCTCTCTAATTGTTCCTCTTAGTGGTTAGTGCCAGTTCATGAATATCTAGAGGAATTTTATTATAGACTCAATAGGATTGTAAGGGATGGGAGACCCATCTAGTGCTTCTTGTAAAGACAAGTGTGCAGACAGATATTTGATGCACCCACTTAAATTAAATCTTGAGAAAAATGAAGTAGCAGCATTCCTTGCCAGCTTTAAATGATCATCATTTTCAAGAGGAGTGAGGTTTTTAATGGAGTCTCAGAGTAGTAAGAGGCAAAACATCCTGTTCATGTGCCAAATGCCAAAAATATCAGAAATATAGTCTCTCACAAAACCTATTCTGAACTTGCACACCTTAGTCAACCCCCCATATTATCCCCATTTAAAGAACTGATGAACTTACTCAATGGTCATAGGCTCTTTGAATAAACCACATCCTTCCAATGTCATGACACAATTCTTCATATCTTCCTGGAGAGGATTACAGAAGGAGATCTCTGCAGTACATGGTACTTTCAGTCTGGGTTGGCTCAGTAGCTAGGTAAAAAAGAAACAAACACATTTTATGTTTTTTAATCCTTACAAAATTGACAATGAGGTAAATAAATGGAAGGAAAAAATATTTTAAAGTATTATTAATACATATTTCTTTCTGACTTGCTTCTACAATCTCTACACACCACTAAGTCAACTGTTTTACTTTAAAAATCACACCAATCTCACTAAATAAAAAAAAAAAAAAGGCAATAAGATAAAAGAAAAATGTAAAGTATTTCAAGTTTATTGTCACTGTACTTAGGAAGTGGACAAAAAGAGTCCCCAGGTCTGTTCTTTAGATCTCAAATCCCATCATTAAAGTTCCTTACCTTTACAATAACAGGTGGTCTGTTGACCACAATATCCCTGCTCACCATCAGAACTTCTCCACACTCTGGGTCTGAGACAGCAACTACTTTCATAATGTTGTGATCACAGAGATAAGGTCCATATTGATTATATGATATGCACAGCGGAATTTTTTTCACTGTAAAACAAATTTATTTCATTTTTTTCTGAATTTTTTTATTAATATTCTCACTTTCCTTCTTCTTAAAGTTTAACTCACAATTACAATGGCTTAATTAATATTAAGATATAATGGCATCTTTGAAAATAGACAGAATTTTTCCTGACTTAGGGTGATACATTGCTACCTTCAGCAATCAGTTTCACTGTATTTAATTCATCTATCAGTGAATTTGTGATGATAATGATGCTGTTGATGATAATTATTAAACAAAATTTGGGATCTTTCCTCCCAGTACAATTCTTAAAGCAATAATTCAAATGTAGGCAAATTAAACCTCATAAAAGAGAATTTTAATATCAGTATGAAATTTTGTTTTATAATGATGTGATTTAATTAAAGAGACCTTGTACCTTCCAGAAAAAGACATTAACTATGGAAACAGGTGTTTTTGTTCTACTACACATTTGTACTTCCCAGCATATGGTATGTCTAGGTTCTCAAAGCAAATGTTTTACACTGGCTGATATCTTCTGGCCAAAGAAAACATTATTGTTCTGACAGACAATTGCAGCTTTATCTTTTTATTGAGCATAGAGTCCAAAACTGAAATTTTAATGAAATAATTCTTTAAACTATCATAAAAATCTCTAAACTTTGAGAAATTAAGGAAAGACTACAATTTACAATTACAATATCCAATTACTACAATGCAGTATTGACATTGTGTTGACTTTTGAATGATCACCCTAAAGGAAACTCATCTGTCAATATTTAACGCTGTACACATTTCACTGCCCACCACTATTAGGAGGGCTCCACAAATCCTAAAAACCAACTATCTCTTAAGAAGAACAGGATTAGACAATTTCACCCTCTTACCTTCCCTCGGACCCAATGTGACATTCACACAGTCTTTCCAAAATTGATCCATTGGGCAACCACTGTAGGTTATAATTTGTGCGCACAAATTAAACTTCAGGGTTTTGTTCTCATTACGCAAATTTTCAAGCAGCCAGTTCAGTTGGACATCTTCACCATACATTGGGCAGTTAGCCATCTTTAACCTCATGTTAATTCCAGAGTCACTCAGAAATGGGTTTTTCAGAGACGATAACTCTCTGTCAATAT
>WAAG01013298.1:252-14688 GCA_013390105.1 Tichodroma muraria | reverse complement strand
TCACCCTTAAAGCCACTTTAAACCAACATAAAATACCAATAGGAAAGAAGGGATGTATTCCCACCACAGTATAGATCATGCTTCTCATTCGGGTGGCGGTGTCAGCTCCCGTGGACATAGAGCAAATGCCAACACACTTTAGAGACCTTTCTTGAAGTTCATAAAAGCAGTACCAGCTGAGTGTTTCCTATACACAAAATTTGTATTTCTAACTGTCTTGCTGCAACTAATCTTTTCAATGCAGTTGTGTTATAATTAGGTCTCTTGGGATGCTTTATTTTCTGAAGGAAGGTTAAATTTTCCAAAAGAAAGCTGAACTTTCTTGTGGTCTAACTTGCCCTGGGGGTCAAAAGCCTAGTTTTAATTTATCGCTAAATTGTAAATCTAATTAATCTGTTAACTTCAGAGCTACACTCAGTTATGAGAGGCACTCATCAGGGAAGATCCAGCAATACTAAAGATGGGAAATAAACAGCTGCAATAACAGCACAGGAAGCAATTAAGAAACCTAACAAAGAGTTGTGAGAGAAAATTAAAAGGATTAAAATAAGCTTATTTTGCTGTGAAGTAACTATGAGGGGAAAGGAATTATACAATTCTCCATATGGTTTCACTTCATTCTGTCCCCAGGGGTACTCTGTCTCCTTTGTAAAGTTAAAAGGTTTCATAAGGGAAACACAGAAGTGGGTTATTTGTCCCTGTTTTTTTGAAACACAGAAGTGGGTTATTTGTCCCTGTTTTTTTGAAACACAGAAGTGGGTTATTTGCCCCTGTTTTTTAAGGCAGTTTTCCCTGGTTTCACTGTGAAGAGCACCTTCATTGATGGATGACCCCATCAGCCTCTCCTCACTCTCTAGAGAGAAAATATGACTGTTCAGAATGCAGCCCAAACAAACAACACTAGTAACTACTGGAATTTGACAGATTTAAAACACTTCGCTCCAAAATTGAGATATGACAGTCATGTAAACCTCAGTGCTACTAAGATCTACTGATTTTTTCTTTCTAATTTTAAAATGTTTTCTTCTTCCTATACACATGTTCTAAGTCCTTCTGGTAGACATTCTCAGAATGAACTGAATGCACACCAGCAAAATCATGACAGTAAAGAAGTACTTAAAGCAGATACCACCTCATTTTGCAGTCCAAGCTAAAATTACTGCCAGAATCACCTCTTTAAAGTAAATGCAGATATTAAAGCAACTTTCCAGAATGTGAGAGATGGTGCAACGGTCCTTTTCTTCTAGAGATTTAATTTTATTTTTTTTTAACAATCCTAATCCCATTGATATATTAGTGGGAAAAGTCTGTGTTCTGTGCCCTAAAAACAATCCAAGATGCACAGAATCAGAATAACAAAGGATATCATTGTCCCTGTGCTGGAGAACACCTGGGTACCAGTATCTGCTTCTGTTTATGAACTTGGAAGGGTTATTTGAGACACAGTCCTTGCAGGTAGAACTGGAGCTGAGCAATTCTTCTCTAACTGTAGGTCTGGATATGTTCTGAGATTCTGCTAGGATGCTCCTTCTTTAACACCCTTGCTTTGTTTCCAAGAGAGCTTTTCCTCCAATTTCTTACAATTTCCTCTTCCCAGAAAATCTGGCTCCTTTTAGCATCTGTCCCTCACTTCCCTTTAGATATAAAATAGACACCAAGGAGTCAAAACTTTACCACTGGGCTTTCAAAATTATTCTCCAATGAGATTAGTGATAGATAAATTCAATGCCATTAAATGTATCTATCTGTCCTGAGTTAAAACCACAGAACTCTAGCTCTGCATTTAGAATATTACTAGATGCATAACAATTAAGTTTTCATGAGCAATATTTGTAAATGTGGGCACTGCACTAAAAAGCTAAATGCACCTTGAATGCCATGTAGCTACACCAGAGAGTTGAAATGCTATAAAATTCAAAATTACTAACTATGCAATGCACAGTGTGAGGACAAACATACAGGCTACTGAAAGGCAGTTTAAAGGTCACTGGGTGACTCTGGCATAAAAGTGATAAAATTTTCAAATAAATGGATTCATCAAGCAATAGGCCACGTGGCTTGCTTTTTAATGAGCCATTTCACATGGAGCATTTTTAATGGGAGAAAAGGCCAGAGCAGGATGTGCTTTAACAACCTTTACCTCCTCAGCGTTGTTCTGTGTACACTACACAAGAAGTAAACTCGGTCATAATTCTCAAAATCAGCTCAAGCAATGATTCAGAGAAATCTGAATGATGCAGATACTTGCTGCCTTCACTGACAAGTAATAAACGTTTCCTAGTGAAATAAAATAATGGGCAGAAGGTTCCAAAGGGCACAGGCTGACAGCTTTGCCCAAGTAGGTGCCTAGCAATTCCTCCAGCACGTCCTTGCTGTCCCTATCGGCACTGACAGCTGCACTTCCTGTCTCTGCCTCTGGCCGTAAGACACTCAGGAAGGNCCCCCCCCCCCCCCCCCCCAATCCAAATTGCTATTTTTCTCCCTACCCCTAATTTCCCATTGTTGTGGGCCTTTCCCACATTTAAATTCCAAATTTTCTAACTTTTTAGTCAATTCTAGCAACATTTTAAAATACCGGCTAATATCATTTCTTAGTTTTACACAGTTGTTAAAACTGAAGTTTACATCAATTATCCTTAGTAAAATATTACAAAAGTCACCAAAAATATTCTGTTTTTTTGGGGGGCAGCGTGTGTTTGTTGTGCGGATACCACTGGATGCCTCATTCACTGCCCTCATTAAGGGTTTCTGGTAAATTTCAAATATACTGTGAGTAAAATTGGCTTGTCTTATCAGCTTAATTTGAGTCTCCCAAAATCTTCCTGTACTTCTCAAAATATGAATTTCTTCAGATGTTAGTTGCCTCAGACTGATTTGAAAGAGCCTGGCAGACCACTCTGCTTGAATCAAGCCTCTCTTGGATCTACAGCAGTGGAGGAATTGCTTCAAAAAGCATGAGCTTTTCTTCCAACCCGAGCTACTGACCAGAATTAACTTATTCAGCTTCAGGACTGCTTCCTTTCCAATAACTGTCTCGGAGCTTAAAATACCTCAGACCGAAATTATGGCAACCAAATACTAGTTGTATTAACCATACAAGTACATTCGTTGTCCCGCTGTCTCAAATTTGCAGAGGAAAAGAAGTCTCCCTTTTTGCGGCACTCTTTGCTGGACTTTGAATCTAAACATCTGACTGCCGCATCTGAAGAAAAGCCGCCAGCTGATTCCGCTTTCGGCAGCTCAAGGAAAAAGAATTACTCAGTTAAAACCGAAAGTCTGTTGCAAAGTACTCACCAACTCCTAGCAACAGTTCTGGAAGAAAGAGGGAATTCCCGAATCAGAGCTGAGCACGGTCCTCCCCGACTAATTCCGGCTGACGGGGTGTGGTGTAGAGCTGCAAAGGCAGGGCTGCAACCTGATCCCGCTAGAGCGGGCTGCTGCCCGGGAGCGCTCCGCAGAGCGCACGGGCTGGCCCCGGGAGCAGGATCGCTCGCAGATCGGGAGCGCTTCCTGTTTAAGGCTCTCCTCTGCCTGGCCTTTGGAGCAACTGTTTTCCCAACAGCACGAACTGAAATGAAATGCACCTTTAAAGGGCGTGAGACTGTAGGATAATTTTTTCACCCGATGCGGCCCGTGAGGACGCCCCGTTCCTTGCAAATTAAGAGATGCGGTGCGATGGGCTGCCGTGCTTTTGTCTTTTTAAACGAAACCACGCTGCTCGCCCGGCTGTTTGGAGCCGTTCACAAAGGCTATTCTGCCTGCAGCTGCAACATCGTATCTACTTAAACATCACACCATTAGGTGCTAAAACTCGAGTTCAGGGTCATTAAGAGTACCATGGCAGATGATAGGGATGGGGACCCTCAGAGACCTCGTAATTCGTGCGTGTAGAGGCACACGTGCAGAATCTCAGCCTTGGACACACAGGATGGGAATTTCCCAGGTAAGGAATTCAACAGTAAGAGACATAAATAACAGCTGAAGCACAATAACTTACACAGTCAGTAACTGCAGCTCATTGTAATTATTTCCAGGCAAAGACAAACAGGTAGTTAAATCACGTTCATTGAAGGTTATGTTCAGCAGCTCATCACCATCCTGAAACAGACTGGCAGTTTGTCCCGAGCAGTTAATGGATTACCTGTCTCTGACACAAACAGAAGGGCTCCTGGCAGCTCATTAGATCTCCTGGCTGTCGTTCCTGACTGCAAAGATGTCTGCAATGCTATTCAGAACAAAGTCAGTAGTCAGCCGAGTCTACTTACTATTAACTGGGTCAATAATCAAATGGATTAACTGTTCTGAAATGGAGTAGAAGCACTCCCAAAGTAAAGGGACAGTTCAAATGTTGGGGGAGAGGTTCTACCAAGCAGTTACTAATTACCAGCTCAGATAAAGCAAGAGGCAAGTCAGCTACAGAGGTCAGCAAAAAGGAGATGGTCAGTCTGTCATTTGTGTCACACCACAGCAAATGAAAAACACTGTGTTAAGAATTAGTGTCTATCAGTGCTATCCATAAATCTATTTGAAGGTCACAAGAAAGACAGTCCAAAGTAGACACACTAAAATTACACTGTGACTTAAAGAAATGTCTGTACATTTACAGTAGAAACAAAACTCACTAGATTTCAAAAAAATGTACATGCTTCACTTTGATAATGCGCCTGTATAGATGAACAAGAATCTGTGCAGATAATTTCAAACCTGCTCCACTCTACAAGCAAATTACAAAGAAGTTGCTTTGGTTTTAGTTGTACTGGGTGCTGAATGGTCTTATACTACAAGTTCATGTAAATTTATTTCAAATCTAGGAACTGGCCGTAATTTCAAGTGGACTTTGTTGTTGTTTTTAAGAGATTTTTTTTTTTTTAATGAATGCAACAAAAAAGAATTTTCATAGTTTGTGTCAATGTGTTAACATCAATCTTTCCCTCACAAGATCTTACTTAAGTAACTCAAAGGAATTCTGAAAGATATAGTCCACACAGATATGAAAAAATAAAAGGGAAAAGCTACAGTTTAAAACACATTTGACATCTTATGTCACATAAGGGGAGAAAAACAAAGAAAAGTACTTGAAAGAACATAGGAGAATGAAACCCTTATTTTGATTAAAAGTTAGACTAAGAAATCTTTGGCAAATAATAAAACAGGATGAGAGCGAAAATGCCACCGTGTGCTCAAGGAACACATACTCAAAAATGCCAAGAAAACTACTTCATTTTCAGATAAGCAATTTTTCTTTCTATTCTCTTGATGCCTCTCCAGCTCCCATATGCAGTCCTCCTAATTTAGTCACCAGGAATTAATTTAGTTGTCCTCCTAATTTAGTTTGCATTATAACTACGACATAAAAGACTTGAGTTGAAACTGGAGTCAGACTTTGAATATAAGGACAAAACTGATTTGAACCCTTAGTGTAATCAGAGAATTCCATTCAGCTATGGCCTGGCCTAGACAATCACACTAATCTCTGGCCTGCCCCAAAGCCTGCTGGTAACTCTTGTCTGTCCTCAGTGCAAAAGGTCCCTACGTGAGGAGGTATCAATTAGCAGATAGCGACAATAGTACAGCTAGAGTAAACTAAAACAGAGATGCCACGAAAAAAATTGTTTGTACATACTTGCAATAGTCAGTACTTGGCTCTGAGGAGTCCAAAGCTGAGACGATTAGCATCTAGTCTTCCAACATTGCATAGAATTATTCCCAACAAACTGGGAGATCAGGGAATTAAAAAATAAAAGGAAGGTCTATGCAAGAGGTCAGCATCATTACAAACTTGATGAACAAACAGACGCTGCTTGAAAAGGCACACTGCCAGCTACCCTCTGACCACAGAAAAAAAAACCCTTTACTCCATGTTGTCAGCTGGGAGCTCTCACCATGAAGCCACTTCTGGTGACAGCCACGCTTTTTCCAAGAAAACAGGAGACAATGTGCAATCCCAGGAAACCCCTTAGCCTGGAGCTCTCAACGACTGGGCAGCAGAAGGTAGGCAAGGATAACAACACTAATGGTAACAGTCTTTGCATCTGCAAAATGCTTACAACACATGGGTTAAAAACACCCTGCTCTTCCTTGAGACACAGCAGTGGCTTCAGGCCAGGCACTCCACCCTTCTCTCCACCTTGTCACTGTACTACACAGCCCACATTTCTACCGCAGCACAGCGAGCCGGTTTTACACTGACAGCATGCTTAGTGCCAGCAGGACATGAGGAAGCGGAAGGGATGGAAGAGCTAATAACTACCATAAAAGCTTTAGAGGACTGGGGCAGGGTCCCTGTCCTCTGCAATGTCTGTTACCAGTTTGGGCTGGTGCTCACGCTGACTGAAAGGGATGGAAGGGAAGACAGTGAACTGCAAATTCAAATTTTCCTAACCTGCACATTTTTCTTTGAATATAGTGCATGGGCTTTTAGGAGAATATGTCATACTTCACCACAGCACTAAGTATATGCTGTTGATAAATTAAAATTATGTACAAATATCCAATCTTGTAATTGTTTTAGTGTACCAGAAGAGAGATAAAACAACACAAAACTATATTATGCTTTGTTTGTGCATATATACTATAAAATTAATATTTTAAGCTCTATCTTTTCTGAAGCAAGATTCACTGCGTCACACAGTTGGGAAAACACAAAGGCTTACATAAGCCGCTCCTCACACATGCCTCTCAGCGAGGGTGTGACACTGCTCGAGCTTTGACAGCACAGAGCCTTCGATGTCTTGTTGCCCTCTAGCGACGCCGCTTGATTTTCTCACTGTTCTGAGGTGTTTAAAAATTTCCTCAGAGCCGAGAGCTGCCTGCCTCCTGCCTTCAGCAAACTGAATCATAACTTAATACTTCTATTAACACCAACTATATAACTATATATAACATATAGTCACATATAACGATATATTAAGTTATAACCATAACTCAATGTTTCTATCTGTGGTGCCTGAATGAGATGGGAAAGCACGGCTATCTCTGAATCCTCCTAAGGAACCCGAGATCAAGCTGACAGGAAATCCACCACCAGCACGGCTGGCTCAGCCCAGCGGTGTGCTAGGTTGTGGCAGTCCCTGTCACCATGTGTGCACAGGCCCTTCCCTCTGCACAGACACTCATCACCTGCCAGGGCAGGGCCGGTGCCCTTGGAGGGTTTCTGGAAGCACTGGCTGCTGCTCTTTTCCCTCCCTGCATGACGGACGCATGACCACAGCGAACACTGACAGAGGGAACACCCAGGTACCTACCTAGACCCCACATTTTCACTATTAGCAGCACTTCTGTGCTGAGGTGTGAGATTATCTTAACATCAGCTGATCGTTTTGAGGCCATTGAGGCATACGTCTTTTCCAGCTAAGGTCATCTACATGTCCATGGTGCACAAAACCCATAACCAGGTTCTAAAGGAGGAACATAGCTTAATTTCCTGTTAGTATGAGTTTTACAAATGGCTCTATTACTGGCTTATACTTGTTCCATTATTTTTATTGTGGTCTCTGTAGTATTTAATATTTCATTCTCAACTAAAACCACCTGAATGGAAGTGAAAGATTTTCCTTAGCAAAAGCAAGATGAGAATCCAGCAGCTGTTACTTGAAAAGCTGTCTCTGATGCACTCCTGTCCCCTCTTGTTGTTTCTTTCCTGTAACTTTCTGATCTTATTTAAAAACCATGGCTATCTCAAGGGTTTTCTACGGACTGAAATTGAAATTAACATAGAAAGTGACTACTTTTTCTGATAGTAGAACACTGAGATAGTACAACAAAGCAACTCCAAAAATTTAGGCTTTGTTTCTGTCCTTACTCCAAACTAGTAATGACTAAATAATACATAAGACATACTATTACTAATGGAAAGTATTACTATTACATTACTATTACTAATGGAGCATATTTGAAAGGGAGAACCTTCAACATTTAACACACAAATTTATTTTTGTTGGGGTTTGAAAGTCAGACCTTTAACAGGGCTATGTAGGGTAAGTTGGGTAACACACTACCCCCTAATGTGTTTTTTTCTTCAGGGGTGAGAAGAGGAAAGGAATTGAGTGATGGGTGAGAGGAAAGTGATTATCAGATCAATTTAACTCATCAATTTCTTAAGAGTAAAACATGGACAGCTTGGAGCATGTTTTGAAGGGGAAATCCTGAAAAAATTAGTTCCCATTACTACTTTTTTTAAAAGCCCAGAGATCAGTTACTTCTGTAGTACAATTATAAGAATCAAAGTACAGGACATATCATGTGACATTTGGAGTGATGTGAAGACTTCAAGACTCATATCCAATAAAAAAAAAAAAATTGGATAACTAAGGAAGTAGAGGGTCAGGTCAGGATCAATGCCACTCATTTTTGGAGCCAGCAGTTTTATGTAGTGTGAATTTCATTAAAAAACTCACAGCACCTGCATCCAAAGCAGAAAAAGGGATGTCTTATATAGAAGGACAATAAGCATTTTGTCACCTTCCATACAAAAGACAGGTTTCTTATTTCTTTTTGGTCTTTTTATTTCATTAATTTGAAAAATTGAAATAACTTTCCTTCATACAGCTGCATTTAGACCCGAGGTAGTTCATATCTTACATACAATACATGTATGTATCTTTCATATCATACAGCAAAAGAACATAGAAGTACTACCTACTGAATTCTGTTTCATTAAATAATAAAAAAGGGGGGGTGTATAGGCTCATTGAACAAGTTGCCTCACTGGACAAAGCACTTGCTTTAAGATAATATTCCTTACTTGGCTCAGCAAATGCCAACTTCTGAAACAGATATGGGTTAATTCAATACGTAGTTTTTCTTGATTACCTATTTATCACGACATTCATTCCCCCATGGCATTTCTAATCCTCTTTTTAATGAGTCCAGTGTTGCACAAATGATGTTCATAAACAAATGTCCCTTTCCATCCACACCCTCTTGTGCTCATTCCAAATGCAGACTGAGCCCAGGCCCAGCTGCCTTAGTCACTGGATGTCACTGTTGCAGCACTCAGAGCTTTGGTGCTATATGTGCAAACAGCCAGCAACTACACTAGTATTTTATTCCTTCCTTATTATTATTATTATTGGTTTGCACTTCTGCTCAGGCTGCAGCCAATGTAAGTTTTATCATAAGTTAAATATTTAGAAGTATTCAGGCCTGAGGATCATTTCTGCTTCCGGGGAAAATATTTCATTAAACTTTTAAAACTCTTTCCTTTTTAATTTAAAAGTGTGTCCTTTTTTATTTCCACTGTTCTGGTAAGAGATTTATTTCTGAATACCTTTCTATGTATGCACATTATACATATTTCTGCCATTACATATACACACACCATACCAGAATAATATACTTATTTATGAATATGTATGCACATATCAAATTGATATATTTCTTTAATTAATTCCAAAATAATTTCTGGTAGGTTCACATAAGCTGTAAATTTAAATGATTGACTATTACAATATCTAAAATACCTATCCCTTGCTTTAACAAAACTGAGGCAAGGCCAAGTAGTGCAAGTAATACAACTCTACACATTCAGAATGTTGAAAATTGACTAATTTAAGCATGCATGTAAGTAGCTCACATTATCAGAGACGTCTTACATGGGTTTTTCCAACCACCCTTGAAATGCATTCTAGCAGCACCAAAGCCATCAATTAGAAGTATACTCTGGCAGTATCATTTAGCTGTTTGCAAGTCCTGGTTAAATGAAACAAATTGCAATTCAATTGAGCGTGCTTTTAGAAAACCACAAAACAAGCAAAACTTCCCATTCATTGGACTTGCTACTGATTTCTCAGAGAGCTGTGAGCATGCCTGTATTCTCTTTATCTTGGCACAGGATGAATAGAGGTGAAAGTTATTTTCTTTTCAGAGAATGTGACTGGGAGGCAGTAGTCACAGTTGCTCCTCCAGACTGCGCCCAGGCCACCTTCTGTGTCATTTTGGGTTTTTCAATAAGCCAGCTTCTCCCAGGCTGAGTGCTCCTCTGTGGTGTGGCTGGTGGATAAACCAGGTACAGGAGATGCACAAGCCCTGCCATAAGGAACAGCAGCAGGAGTCCCACAGTACGCTTCCAGGGAAGTACTTTAAGGGTATGAGTAAGTGAAGGAGGTGGCAACTGAGGACACCACCATGTGCTGCCAGTTCTGGGGAGCCTGAGCAGCCCGTGAGAGACATTTCCTGGCAGACAGAGCTGGACCCAGCCCCGGCAGCCACAGGGCCAGACCTGCTGCTGCCTTCTGCTCCCCCCAGCCTCACTGTGGGTGAGCAGGAGTCCTCGTGCCAGGAGTGCCTCCCAGCATCCCTGCCCCACTTGTCCTTTCTGCTCCATCACCTCCTGGCTCCTCACGTCTACACCAGACGCAGGAAGGCCACCCAGGCACGCAAGCAGGAAACCTGTTTTCCAGTCTGCTAAAAACCAAAATAAAACATTACCAATGACTACTGTGATAAAGACCTACACTTCCTTGGGCTGGCTGCTTCCTCTCCATCTCCCTCCATTCTCCCTGACTTACAGTCTTCCAGGCATACATTTGGAGAGGAAAAGGCTTCTCTAGCAATGGCAGAGACAGCAAAAGGCATTTGGGAAACACAGCCTAAACTTTGGCTCTTATCAGTGGCTATCCAGTATCTAAGACAACATCTCTAAGCAAAACAAGCGTTCCAAGTGTGTTCAGAAGAAGTCATTAGACAGCTAAACCCAGACAGGTGTTCCTGTGACAATTACTGCAGTGCACATGCTCACCAGGGAACAGTTATTTACACAGTGCTTACAACTCTCAGAACTATTGTCTGCCCTTTACCAAGTTCCTGCCCTCCAAGAAACTGGAAACAATTTGTGTTTCACAGATGGCAGAGCACTAATCCATCTTCAGCAAAGATTATGTTGCCTAGCAGTGAGAAAAAGAATTTTATTCTTTTAGTATTAATTTTTTTTCTCTAGTAATAGAAAATAAGTAATAAATAATGAGATTAGATATGTGGAAGAAGTCTAAACACCAGATTGCACTTCAAAAATGGGAGAAGTGCTAGATTGGAACTGAATGCAAAATAAAACTTGTTTGAAGTCCAGCACCAGCCTGTTTTGAAACTAATCAATCAAGAGAAGATGGTGCCAAACATGGAATACTCTGCACATGAGAATACTGAAACTCATGACATAATAAAAGTTGTGTGTCACAGGTCCCGTCAGATACATGGTACATGTAGGAAAGCCCTTTCCAACTCATTAGGCAAGAGCCACCTTAGATGACTGATATCCATCAAATTAGTCAGTGGTACAATCATTTGCTCCTTTCTTCAGAAGCAGAATTACTGCAAGGAGGATGCTGGATTCAAGACCTCTCATCCATGCAACTGTTTCATGGCGCAAACGCAAAACAGCAACAAAACAAAACAGATCCTTGGCAAGATCGCCTCTCCCAGGAGACAGAAAATAGAACATAATGCCTTCCAGGAGAGTTTTCCATTTTGGCTTGATCAGTCCAAAACAAAGAGCAAACATCCGGAATGCTGGCCAGCAGAAGTCTCTCAAGTGCGTGCCTAACTTTAAACATGTGATAAGTCTGTAATAAGTGATACGTCTGGAATAAGGCAGTGCTTTTAAAAGGAGAAGAACAGGACAGGTTGCTGCAGAGAAATTTCCTGATGCTGCATTCTTGTCTCATGCAGCAAGTTCAGACAAGTTGGTCTGCTCAGTAACTGGATGAATGAAGCAATTGAAACTGTATCCACAGCAGTTCTTTAACAGAAATGAGTTAACGATGGCTTACGTGCCAGATTTACTCAGTGCTACCAGAAGGCAAGTCAGAAAGGAACCTGAGAAGCCTGTGGAGGACTGAGAACAGTGCAATGATCCCGCTTCACTCATTAGAAAGAAACCCACTACTTAAAAGTGTTTCCTGAGTGCTAAGAACATCCTTAGTAAAGCAGAGTTTAACAGGACTGCTCAGAATACTTACAAAACTTGCAGTTACAGCATATGGAAAACTGTGACTCTTGTGGGAAAATCCAAACAATTACAGTAAAATCCTAGTTTGCTGACTGGCAAATTTTTAACTGGCAAGTATCTCTCACTGCAATATTCTCATCGCCTTTCCTGAATTAGCCTATTTTAATAAGAAAACAGGCAGTGAAGGAGGATTTTCCATAAAACTTGTGTGCTGTTGGTGAAAGAAGATTTACTCCGTAAATTACTCTGTATTTCTCTTTGATTCTCTGCAATCTATTTCTAGCACTATACAAATCTCCACTAGATTCTGGCAGAAGCTTGATTTCTTTCCAGCCTGGGAGATAGCTGGGGTGATATTTTTTGCTTACTTACACCACAGAGTAACAAAATTTGCCCAGAGCTAAACGCTGCAATACACACACCCTCCTCTAATGCACGGATAACTCTTCTAATAGATACATAAATTTCTTTGACAGAATAACCCTCACAAAAACAAGTTATAATTGCTGGCACTTGTGTTTCAAAGAAGCTTTTAATACAAGCTACTCGCGGTAAATCAAACACAGTTTCTTCTCAAAAGATAAATACAAGCTGAACACTGATTTTTTACGATCAAAGTGCTGTGTTGGACCATATTCAATTAAAAATGTTTAAATATTCCCCCCCNACAGATTTAATTCCTTCAATTCTATTTAAAAAATTTGTTGTTTGTTGGAGAAATAGCTGCTCTCTCTCTCTCTCTATATATATATACACACAAGATACCTGTTCATGGGGGCTTTTCATCCTATCAAGATATTCACATGTAATAATTTGGCCAAATTAATTTTTCTTTTAAACAGTTTGTGATAATAACAACGCAAATAAATAAATAGAAGCAGCACCTTACTTTGACTCTACATGCAAAAGGAAGCATGTAACTAATAGATTGATTTAAATATTTCTAATTTTAAGTATTTTGAGGGTCAGCTACAATAGACAGGTCCATCTTTCCTCTCCTACCCTGCAGTTCTGGAATACCCTGATTCCAGACAGAAATGAAGACTAAGAGAAGAGCTATATACACAGAAAGACAGATTGTGGTTTCCAGCTTCCCTCAAGAAGTCTGTTTGCTCAGTAGTTCTTTCCAGTCTTATTTTACAATGAGCTGTAATAGCATGCAGAGCATTTCCTACTTGGTCAGGACAGAGGATGCCAAGTTTTGAGGGTAAATCATTTCAGAAGTGTGACAAATGGCAACTTTCTCTCTTATTTTTGTTTCCTTACCACTGAACGGACAAAAATAGAAGTATAGAAGCTTTGTAAGCAAGGGAGGCTTGAACAGATTATGGACCCAGACTAGGGGTGGAATTGCTCATGTACCAAAATGCAAGATGAAAAGGAAGTTTTTCAGGACTTGTTCCACAGAATATGAAGTGATATCTACACAGGCAAAAGTATTTTTAAATTTCAGGATGTTTTTTCATTTCTATTACTCTAGTGTAGGGAACAAAAGATGGAGTCAAGCATAACAAGAAAGCCAAGTTAAGTGTTTTTTAGAGTTATTAGTTACTCGTGAGGAAAAAAAAAATTCATTAGAACATACATTATTGTAATTAACCATTTTCAACATAGGCATCTTGGACTTCACTATACAATTTTCTTCCTTACACAATGACCATTGGTTAAATTAGTGCTGTCAATCAGGATACAAATTTGAGCTTTTTTGGGTTTATAAGGTTTAGTTTGCTTTTTTTTCATATTATATCAACATTTTGGAAATAAATGAACAGGCATTATCACTGTGTTGTTCCATTTAAAGCAGAATGATCTTATGGGTTTCTGAACTTTGCTTTTTGGATACAAACTGCAAGCAGGTGGACAGGCCAGCTGGAAAGCAAAAGGAAAAGAAAAGAACAGAAAGAAGTTTTAATTACTCAAAACAAGGAAAACTTAAAGATGAATCCATGTGGCAGTTTTGTAAGTATTTCTGTGGAAAAAGAAATTCATGCTAAAATAGGTATTCCCTCAATAAAGAGAACCTTTTTCTGAAACTGAAGTGCTTTTTGCTAAACATAGATTAACATAATTGAAATAAAGTCCTTTGATTTTGAAAGGGAATACTCATTTTTCTTGCTAAATATCATTCTCAGCTACCAATGTTTCTCTCAAAAGAGACAGCAGAATTTTTTTAACCCGAATATCTGTGTGAATAATGAGGTCCCAGTTCTTTCTACTTATGAAATTAAGGAGTGCTGATTAATCAATTAAGTGATCTATTGTCAAGACATGGCATGGCTATAAGGCACATCAAGGCTCAGGTACTTAAAACACCAGTCATGAGAAGAGTTCCTTGGTGACTTGCTACTTCTCTTTTGTGAGAAGGATTAGACTTAATATTCCATTTGATTATTTGCTTCTGATTTTTCAGGATCACTTGTGACCTAGGTGGAGTTTCACTACTGTTGAAGAGTGAAGGTGGCATTTCTTCCTTCATTGCTGCCAATTACTCC
>WAAG01013293.1:4475-30871 GCA_013390105.1 Tichodroma muraria | reverse complement strand
TTGCTTTGCTCTGGTCACAACCAGCTCTTTCCCTCAGGCTGCTTCCACTTGAATGCAACAGCATCAAGGTTCAGTGATCACCTATTGTTATATCGCAGGGAGCTGTAGGAGCATGTCCTGAGACCTCCTATGTCTTGTAATGAAAATTGTGCTCTGATTACAGGCAGAGCAAACCACGTAACTGTATGCCTGTGTGGATGTCTGGGTGTGTATATATAATGTGTATATATCTATTATTTANCTGGGTGTGTATATATAATGTGTATATATCTATTATTTATCTGTCTTTAAGGGAAGGTAGATAAGGGATGCTGATGTATTTATGTGCTTGTTTAAACTTATTAACATTCATGGACACATATATACTCCTCTGCCATAGATTCTCTGAAACATCAGAGTGTGTATCAGCTAAAAATTTATTTTCGTGAAGAAAAGTTAGCAACCAAGAGGTTTCTTTCTCCTTCACGGGGTGTAGTGGTTGGAAATTAGTAATTTACAGCAGTTATCAGTTCAGTCAAGTAATTAGATATCTATCTATCGTCTGTTGTACAAACAAATAATTGCATGTGTATTTATCTGACCCAAAAATACCTTGTACATAGGACAGATATGTAACTAAGGCACAGTCTAGATATGTCTTGGCCATCTTAAAACATTTTGCTTTCAAAATCCCAAATCCTTGAAGTTGCTTAGAGAGAACTAAAGGATATATACATATGAAACTTGGACTTCTGAAATTAAATATATAGAACCAATTATGCAACTTGGATAGGGTCACTGGCATTATGTGAAAGAGCACCAAGGGAAACAAGAACTCAGGAAAACCTGCCTGCCTTTACATTCTTTATCCTTAGCAGTACAATTTTTTAGCATCTAAGCCAAAATCTTTCTACATTTCTTTCCCCCACACAGTGCCAATATCTCAACTACTGGAAGCATCTAAAAGCAATTACAAGGATTCCAATAATCTTCCTGTATTACTTTGGCTGGACTGCTAAGTATCATCAATAACGTGATTATCTTTTTGAGAAGAAATTGCTTGAGAAAGAGATGCTGTGAGAAAAGCTCCCAAACACTTTCAAAATCATATTTTCAGCAACTCTTTCATTATTTAGTATCCTAATGAGTTCTGGTAGTCTCACTAAATATCTTCCCATACAAGGGGACTTGACTGCTCATATTCTCATAGGAAGCTTAAGCTGTAGAAAGCCAAAATTTACCTGTTTTGGAAGCATTTTCTCTGATACTTAAACTATAAATCCAAGCCACTGATTGTGCTGCCTGGTGGATGGGTACTATTCTATCTATTTTGCATCAGCCGTCTTCTATTTCCTGTGCGTATATCTCGTTTTTAATGAATATAACAAGATCACAGTGATAATAAACCATCCCTTAAATAAACACCAAGTTGTAGTGTAATATGGATCTAAAAAGCAAGATGTGGCCTATGCTTTCCCAAGACACTCTAAACTTTTGTTTCCCAACAGTGCCTGAATATATCACACAAATGTGCTTCTTATAAAAGTCTTCAACTTCCTTAAAATTTGTGTCCCAGGGCTTGAGCCCTGGTGCTTGGGATTTTGGCACAAATGTCAAGAATATAGTGCTGTACAGATATGGGCAGTCAGGTCTCAAGATTTCTTCAGGCATATCTCATATTGCCAAGGAATTAACACAGAAGCAGGTGCTGGATGCCAGTTTTGGGTGAATGAGCTGTTCCCCCAATTTGGGTGGGGTGGCTGAACTTGTTTGGCGTGGCTGAACTTTAACAGGTTGCCTGGTATGCCTATGGAAGTAAGTCAGAGTTTTCCATGCTTAGGTTCCTTTATAATTAACTTCCCACCGTAAGTGGAAATTTTACTCCGTACCCTGGTTTAGCTTGTCAGTGGTGATGGGGATGCAGCTGTTCTGTTCATATCTGCCCTTGCAAGCAGCAGATTAGTGGAATTATTAATGTTTTGTCCAAGCCAGGTATTGTACCATGTGAAAGAAAACATCCTCACAAATCAAATTAAATATGCGAGTTCACAAATCTTTCTTAAAGTACCCACAGGATGTTACTTTCCTCTGCTGAAATGTGAATGTATTTAAAGAAAAAAAATATATAAGACCTAAGAACAATCTCAGGGTGAGAGAAGAAAAACTCATTATGTTTGGGGTCTGCAGCAACTGCCAGAGCTTCATTTCGTGGCTGACTTGTATCTGTTCAAGTCAGTGGGTTTTATTAATGCTTACAAGCCTACAGCTATAAGAATGCTAAAGATGCAGTGTTTGCCCTGCTCTGATATATAGATTGGTCCTCCATTAGGAGGAAATTAATGATTGTTCATAAGACTGAATCCACAGCCTCTGGCTTCTCAACAGCTTTTCCATCCTGCAAGTCTGAAGAGCAGCTTGGGTGAATTTTACTGGTTAGCATTAGAAGCACGCCTGGATCTGAACTGAGATACCTGGAATCCAGGAATGTCATGCAATGTCAGCTACCCTTCAAATGGGAGAAAAATGACTTCTTGTCCTCTCTGCAAACTTGCCTTTCACAGAAAGATCAAAGCTCTCCCAATGGCATGGTGCAATTCAATTAAATGCAGTTATCCATGTTCTTACAAGGCTTTTCTATTTCCTAACCACATGTGATGAGAGGAGTGTGCCCAACACCTCCCTTGCCCCTACAGCAGCATCAGCCACCTTCTCACCACTGTTGGACACAGCCATTCCTGGGGACAAGAACATTTTATGGTAGATGCAAGTAAAATAATGACCCAGGGCTAAATTGTTGCAAGCCTGAATGAACATTAGGGGACAGTATTGGCCAGGAGTCAGCCTGTTTCTTCCTCTTCATGCTCTCCT
This sequence comes from Tichodroma muraria, assembly GCA_013390105.1. Classification (NCBI taxonomy): domain Eukaryota; kingdom Metazoa; phylum Chordata; class Aves; order Passeriformes; family Sittidae; genus Tichodroma; species Tichodroma muraria. The sequence goes on along the minus strand of WAAG01013293.1, from coordinate 28,024 downwards.
TTTATTTACAAGCTGTCTTCTCTTCTAAATAAAACCCATTTGTCCTTTATTTATCTAACTGGTGTACCAGACACCCATTTCTAATCAGGCCAAATCAATTATAAATATTGCAGTCTACAATCAGCTTGGGAACTTCTGAAAAACTAATTAGTTCAAGCCTTAGCGATGAATTACACCTTTCTCTTGGCTATTTGCAGCAGGAAGAAAAAAGGAAAAAAACACAACCTACACTCGAAACAAGACCAAACATCTCAGCCACAGCAAACAGAATTCAAGGCCATGTTTAATTACGTTCATATTGCTGGTGAAAGGATGGGCCGTGGTGGGCTGAGAGCCAGGGCACCTGGCACTGCCTTGGGCTGAGCACACATTTTCTCAGGAGAGGTTGTGTGATGCAAAAGTCCTTGTCAAAGAGTCTTTGGGAAGGGAAATCCCTCGGGAGTCTACAAAGTTAACATCATTAGTGTTTGCTGTGTGCAGCAGCAGAGGAGAAAGCAATAGGTCCTAAAGCTGGAGTCATCTTGCATCAGAACAGAGCTGATCCCCTCCCCTGGCGAGGTCAGGGACTAAATAGATCCTTGTCTGGCATTCCTCAGGCAGGAGGGTGCCAAGCTGCTGTCTGGGGAGCTGCTGAACAACAGACAAGAAATTAGAAAGTCATTACAAGGTGTGCCAGGCATCTTGTAGAAACTGAATCCAGACACAAAGGGCAGATTAAAGCCCTTCTTTGCTGGCATCTTGTTGCTGTAGTGTATTTCTTACAGGTGTAATTACCTGCAAGCATCATAGTTGTTTCATTTAGGTCCTAAAATACTACTTCATGAAGCAATTAAAGGCAGAATTGTACTCTGGGATTACTGCAAATGTGTCTGCTTAAGGTTCATTTTAGATTCATTACAAGACTTCAGAAGCAGTGTTCCTGCTTTTAATAAAACATATGGTTTCCTCAAAAGCAAAACTGTGCAAGACCACACATCCCTTTTAGATTTGGTGATGTAGATGGAATTTTAATGTCAAAAAGCCAGAAGGGCTAGGCAGTTCCAATTCACTGTGGAGAGAGCAGCATATCTTTAAAGCTTCAGGACACTTTATTTACCAGCACTGGTAACTGTTCATACAATAGGCAAAACTTCTTTGGAAAGGAATGGGCGATTCCCCTTCTGCATAAGTGATAATTGTGGTCTAGGAACTTGGTCTCTAGTCCCTGCCTGAGTGAAGAAAAACCACACCCTTCTTTCAGGTGAAGGCTGTAACTGTGGGGAACTTGGACTGATTAATCACATAAAAATCTTTTTTCTGTTTTCTATTCACACATAGGAATGTCTCATCTCTTGAAGAACTTCAGTGAAGGTATTTTCTGCCTTATTTATGTATCAGAGATGTGCTTGGCTCATTATAAACAGCCACATCCCTGCTTTGGGCAGCTTCCAAAGAATTGGGACATACTGTGATGGAGAGAAGGTTTAACACAAGGAGAAAATAGGGTTACAGGCAGGGTGATTATGCTGGGAAGTTCACTGCAGAGAGAGGCTGAGGACATGTTTGCTTGTTTGTTGGTACATCCTTCAGAGAGAATCATTGGTATGTCCATGACCAGCAGTGGTCTCCAGCCTCAGCTTTTTTTCTCCTTTTTATGTGAGGCATTTAAACCCTCCCACTTCCAGTTTCTTTCTGACAAGGCCGCAACAAATTTCAACAGTGAGAGGAGCAATATGAAAAAAAAGTAAGTGCTCCACTTCCTTCTATAATGCATTGCAACTGTGAGGCCTGTCAAGTGAAGGTCAAGCAGAAACCCTGAGCAGCAGTCACAGATTCCCTAAGAGGGACAGTTGTCAGTGCCCGTTCTTTCCAGTAGAAAAAATGAAACATTCTATTTTGAGCCAGCCAGCAGAATATACACAGAATGAGTGACCTGCCACACAAGCAAAATGTGAGTGAAAAATCTCTAGAAATTACTTAGGGGTTCTCTAGTTTTCTCCATTCCCTGGAAATGCATGTACAAGTAGATGAAAATGAAGTATGGAAGAGAGATCGCCACTCATCCCTGTGTGCAGTGTGTAGCTGTAGTTTATCACCAGTGTAACTACTGAGTGTGTGTTCTGAGGTGTGGCTCAGCAGGACAGCTGACATGAGAGGTTTCTGTCCAGCTGTGACCTAGCAGGCTGACTCAGAATGAGGGGTTGACAGTAGGCACCTGAAAGAAGTGTTTTCCAGTCATACCACAAAGTTCCAGTTACACTGACACGTAACGAAACACTGGGCTCCCTTCTCCTTCTCCTCCTATTAAGTCAGCAAAAATTCCAGAACTATTTTACAGGGAACCAAATCTTGCTTTCCAAAACTGAGCAAACAAAAAAACACATCCACACAGAAAAGGAGAACTAATTAAGATTGTCATATTTGAGTAAACATGCAAATTAAAAAACAAAACAAAGAAATTGTATTTATCACATCATGAAGTTGCAAATTGCTGCTGTGGCTCCCATCAGCTGGAATAAATGGGGGCTACGAGGCCATAGGTTTTGAAGATCAACTGAATATGAACATGTTTTATTGTGAAAGCTGGGGGACTTCTGGCTGTAAAATGTATTAGCAGCCTTCCCCCCTCTCTTCTGCACTGTGTTCATGTTCAGTGGTATTCATAGTCTATATTTGTCTTGGATTTCTATAATGTAGTGTCATTGGTTTTCCTCTTTGTTTACCTTCTGTAAGACAACATCATTATTCTTTGATAAATATGTTTCATGTCTCATGGGTACTTTTTTGTTGTTGTTGTTATGCTTTTGTTTTTTGTTTCATTTTTTGTTTGGTGAATTCTTTTACAGCTTTTAAAGATCATGTTAAAAATAAACAGACCAGCCCCCAAAACCCTGTTGGGAAGAATGAATAGTCAATAGATGTTTGCAGTCCTGTTCCTTACCCTGTTTCACCATTTGCATGGAAGGAGATGGTCTCTGTGATGTGGGGAAGCACATGCAAGGACTGGCACTTGGTTGGTAGAACTGGCTGGCTCCTCCACATGCCACATGCTGCCATCTCTCCTCTTTCAGAAGAACCTGCTGCTTGGAACCATCCCATTTGTGTTGCTTTGTAATATGTTCTAAATCTTCCTGCAGCAGAAAGTGAATTATTGGGATGTAAAGTTCCCTCTAGTGCAGAGATGTAACTGGTTTGTAGAGTTTGTTAGTGTGATAAAGATCCTCTCAACTGTGAAGTCAGCAGTGTGACTGCAGCCTGTGATGGCAGCAGAGGAGGTTGGTACCATCCCTTTGCTCTTTGGTAGCCCACTGTGAGACTTGTGGTGGTGGCTCTGATCCGGGGGCTGTCAGTCCAGGCTGGAGAAGCCACACTAAGATCAGTGCTAACTGCCTTGCTCGTCACCACCACAGCAAAGGAGCAAAGGGCAGAACTAATAAGGATGAAAAACTTCTTTCCTGACCTCCAAACAGGGTCTAAGCACATCCTCACTCATGGGGAACCTTTTGCTACAGCACAACTGCCCCTCTAAATTGAGCTCTCATGATCTTAGTGTTTTGTGTGTTGTGCAGGCAGGCAACAAGGGGGAGCTTTGGAAATCCATTACAAATGTTTTATGAATAAATGCTTGCTTCCTAAAGAATGTCCCTTCAGTCTTCAATGTAAAGACATGGCTGTTTTGTATTTTTTTGTCTTTCATTCTCTGTTTGTTGTCTTCTAGACTTCCCTTCATTTGCAAAATGTTTTTGTGGTAGGAGCCATTTTCTGATTTTTGTCAGAAATACAGTCCTAAAATCACTTAAATTATTGAAAAAATCAGAAAATCCTGTTATTTGGCTTCCCAGATTTAAGTAATAATAAGGACCTTTTTACCCCCCTATTATCCTGTTAATGCAAATGTTTGACCTTCAGTTCCTAGGCTGCAAGCTGTTCCATCTGTAAAATATCAGTGAGTTGGGCAACAGCTATGTTCTGTCACAATGGCATTAGCAGCCCCTTCAAAATGTACAAGTGCAATATTGAAAGTAGGTATGCTTTGGTTCTTTTTGATTGCAAATCTGCAAGAACAGGGCTTATAAATGAAAATTCTGGTTCCCCTGGGTTTAGTCAGCTTTGAACATTATCACAGATATTCAGTATCATGGTAATTCATGCCATGCCTGCATATGAAAAAGAGAAGAAATCAAACCCACTGGTCAGACTCAGCTGGGACCACTGCTGTTGCTGTTTGTGCTGGGAGGATTGTTCTGGTTTGTTTTGTTTCATATCACATCCTCATTTTCAGTATGAGTTCTTCCTGACCCAGATTTCTGAGCAGACTGAAGTAGAGCCAGAATCTGTAAAAGTGTATAATTATTCTTTTATTTATTTTTAAGTTGTACAGCTCTATTAAGCTCTCAGAAAATCCTTTACACCCAGCCTTTGAAGTAAACTAAGCCAGGGATCAGCCTGAGAAGGAGATGTGGGTTGACACTGCTTGGTTCTGCTCCAGGATAGTCTGTATGCAGATAAGATCTGGAGTCTCAGAAAATCTTCCACCTTTCTTAGAGTGCAGAAGAGGGGAGGGATCAATACATCCAAAAGCGGTACTTTACACCTTTGGTATGTTCTGAAACCTCACTTGCTGGCACTGCTGTGAAACAGCTGAAAGCTGGAAGATTATTCTGGTTACTGACATGTAAGTGAGCAGACCACACATTAAAGCTGTGTATGCTCCATCTGCCAAGCAATTCATTCTTCCTGGCTTGGGACAAATTAGAAACTCTGGCCCGGAGGTGGAATATTATTATTCCTTTCCCCGTCCCCCAAAGCAATACATTCCCCTGTGCTGAGTCTGATCAAAAACATTGACCTGGAGGTGAAAAATGTAGTATCTCTTCCCCTGATTCATCCAGACTGTGACCCAGACAGCACTGAAATCACAGGCTTATTTCTGGTCTCAAAAAATTACCTAGGGCTGAGGGCCAGATGGGATGCAGGCAGCTTGGGAGGAGAAGGACCCCCAGAGCCATCTAGTCTAGTGGTCACTTTTCTACCATAAATATTGCATGAGGCAAACCTCAGGTGTGATTTCCTTACATGCCCACTTTCAGTATGCATTGAAAGTGGGCATGTAAGGAAAGCCCCTGTGGCCATTCCTTTGAGTGAATGGCAGGAGGCCGAGGTGGGGTAACCTGCCCTTCCGAGAGCCAGATGACGTGGCTGTGACATCCACTTAGAGTCCTTCCTCAGCCATTCAGGCTTGATTCTGAATTTGGCCCTTCCCCAGGAAGTCAGGCTATCAAAGCCGTTCCATGTTCTTCACAAAACACAGGCACTCCTGGTGCTTCTGCCCTCCCTGGAGCCAGTGTGCTTGAAGATCCAAGAGGCTCAGTTTTTTTGTTTGTGCTGCCTCTTGTTAGCAGAGCTCTGAGCTTGCACAGAACAGGAGGAAAAGATGCCAAAGCACTTCAACCACCTGGATTAATTAGGTCTTACATTAAATGTGGAACTACAGCGAGGGAGGATGATGATTAAACCAGCAACCTTCTGGAAACAGAATATCTTCTTCTCTGCTATATTTCAGCTTCTGTAACCTTTGTAAATGCCTCAAGGCAAGAATGGTATTGTCTGTATGTAAAGCACTCTGTTTCTGTATAAGCAGTAATAGTGATGGGAATAATAATGCTTTACTCCTGAGAGGTCAGTGAGTACCACTCTTCATTTTATCACTCTCATTGGTGAGACAGACACAAAGACACACCGGAGCTTGCTTAGTACCACCTCATCCCTTATTAACAGAGACAAGGTTGAACCCAGAAAAAGCATTTCCCTGTTGTTTGCTCTTCCCCTTGAGAACACCCCTTCCTTTGGTGACATCCAGTCTCTCTTGTGGTTTTTCTGCAGAAGATGCAGTAACAGCAGCCTGGAGTCTGATGATGAACCTCCTTGTGCAGAAGAGATTGATTATGACACTGCCAGTAGCTCTGATGGTGAAGAGGAATTCTTGGAGCTAGACCAAGAGATCCAGGAGTGCCTCGCATGTGTGGAAGGCGAGACAGAAGATGAAGGAGTGACCACAGGACAGACATGCAGCTCCAGGGCTCTGAGGGGGCTCTACATTTCCAGCCAGCCAGCACCCAACAGCACAGCTCTTCCTCTGGGTTCAACAGCACTTGGGCTGTACAGTGGGTTTGAGAGCAGTCCTGTGTGAGCAAGGTTGTGACTTGCAGAGCACCAGGAAAATGGGTCACTGCTCATGTCTGCCTGTTTGCCAGCTTCAGCACCCTTCCCAGATGTGTTGCTCCTGGTTCTGAATGGATAGTTGACTGTATGTTTGTGTAACATACACCTGCTGGGAGTGACTCCTTACACTTTGCACACAAGGCAGAGTGAGGGGCCGCTAGCCCAGGTGGTACTATGTGAGATCATCTGTTCCTAAACATAATCCCCAGGTTCATGGCTGCCTCTAGAATATGGTTTCAAACAGATTGACCTGAAGAACAGTATTTTGAGACCAAGGAATCAGAGATGATTCTCTTTTTCCGACTTTAGGCAGCCTTTGCCTGGAGAAGTGACAGTTATTGATGCCTTTCACCAGAGCTCTCTGTTGCCATTCTCTCTTGAGCTGTAGAGCATGTCTCTGATTTCTGTCTGATCAGAATTTTTACAGTGCATTCAACAGGTTGGGTCAGGCTGTGCATATTTCTGAGCTGGTTGTATCTCAGCAACAACATGGGAAATCTAGTGTGCCACAGTAAGGAAAGCAGCAGTGACAATTCACAGTGATCCTCTGGAAATCTGGGCTAAATTCACCAGTAGATTAGTGATGGTGGCAAAATCCAGGAGTGAATTTAGCCCAAGCATCAATCAGAACAGTTTCTTTAATCCCCAAATGTAGAAAAATTAGATTTCTCCTAAAATTGCCTCCCAGTTCCTGAGAATCTAGCACAGACAGAGAGCCCACACACATGTTCTGTATCTCTTAAGTATGAAGCCATGTCTCTTCATCTCACACTTCATATTGCTTGATCTTACCATGTGTCTTAGACTCTGCTGCTGCAAATGGGGAATTGCCCTGAATCCAAATGGAGCTAATTTTAAGATGCAAGAGGCTCCCAACTCTGTGACTGCTTTGTGAGGCTCAAGGACAAGGATGAATGTACAGTGTGTTGTAGCATTACAGCCTGCAAGGACTCCTGTGATTACCAGTGATTATTATTAATTTTGATACATTATTAAAAGCACTGTGTCATCTTCCTCGTTTTATGCTGGTTGCAAAGAGAATTCCTGGTGCAGAACAAGAAATGCTCTGATGTGTTTCTGAGCACCTTTCCTCAGACTACCTAGACAATATTTTCCAGCAGGAGGTTGCTTAGATAAAGGAGGTTGTTTAGATAAAAAAGCTTCTTCCTGTCCTGCTCAGTTTTCAGTATCCACATTTTTTAAAGTCTTCACTAGCACATAAGAGTTCCCTGTGTCTCTGTCTCTTTATGATGCTGCTCAAAAGGCAGGCAGCTTGGGTCCTCAGAAGCTGAGCTTCTTAGCCCAGACTAATTCATTAGGTGTGGTGTGTGCCTCTGTACAGATGTCCCGTTCTGCTTGGTTTAGCGTGCAGCTTGTTGCACACAATACTGAATTTTAATAGAAGGGTGGCTCACAGGAAGGGACACAAAAGAGGTGAAACAGGTGTTCCCATTATAATGGTTTGTATAACACCGCTTCAAAGCTTATTAATAAAGAAACAATGTATGTGCATAATTTGCTTAAAATCCAGGGTTTGTAGGCATGACAAAAACTTGACACTGTGCTAGGTCCTGACTGCAGCATACAAAAGCTATGCTGTGGGATGTTCAGGATTCAGCACATCCCCAGAAAACAGGGTAAAAAATACTGTGGTACATATCTGTGTCTGTAATTGTACATGTTTGCACCCACTTCACTTCCTGTACCAACACTGCCACAACAGTAGCTGAAGGGCGCTTACCAAGGCTTGCTGATGATAAACCATATTGCAAAGAAAAAAAATGCTCTTAAATCAGCATTTTCCTTAATGAGATGCAAACATTTTGGCTATAATATTTGGCTTTCTAGCTGTTTCATTGTGAATTTTTTAAGACAGAGGGAATTCAGTTCAGTGGGAAAACTCTGCCCTGGTGACTAAACTGTGCGAGAGTTGCCCTAGTATAATAAAAGATGTGTCTTCCATGTGTGTTTGGAGCCAAATGTGTATGAGCAGTACAACCATTTCAGAGATCCCTGTGCTAGGAGCTGCAGGAGGTGGGGAGATGGCAAAGGATCCTCAGGATGTTTTCAGTGTCTGGGATCCAAATGCAGCAGCTGAGCTGGGAGCAGTGTCCCTGGACATCAACCACACCTCGTAGATACTGCTGTGTGCTGTGAAAAACCTGGTCAATCTCCTCTCCCTGGCAGCATCCCATGCCTGTGCCCAGTAACTTGCAGCAAGTAGTGAGGGTGCTGCGGGAGGCAGAGGACAAGAGAAGCCCCCAGCCCAAGCGTGCTCAGCCTGCTGCTGAGGAAGTGCAGCGGCACAGGTGGGCGACCAACCACTTGGGAACGGCACCTGGATAACTTCAGGAGAAGCATTTTTGTGGGCTGCCTCCTTTTTCTCCAGGAACTTCTACAGGGAGCAGACGCTCCTCTTCTTTTGACAGACCTCTAGAGGTCAGGAGAATGCCTCCGTGCGCGCTGCGCGCTCCGCGCTATTAAAATTCTCCCTGAGTCATGGTAATTAAGCAGAGCTAGGCTCTGCACAGAGGAACGGAAGTGCATTGACTTTAATAAAACAGAGTGTAAAACAACTTTAGATTAACTCCAGCCTTGTTTATTCTTGCACACTTGTAATTCTGGTTTGGTATCCCCCAGTGAAAGAAGCCGTTGTCCCCTGCGCCGGGCCCGTCGCCTCACTTCAGCCTGCTAAGTGCTGAGCACTGAGAGCAGCGCCTTTTCTTGCTGTCGCTAGCTAATCCCAAAGAACTTGGAAACAGCCGATGGATAAAGGGAGGGAGGCAAGGAGGGAGGCAAGGAGGGAAGTCGCCCTGCTCCCCACCGTTTTGTCGTTCCTCAAGAGTCAGCAAGGCTGTCAGGTTGAGACTCAAGCCAAATATTCCCATAATGGCCAGAAGAGATGGTGTTTTAGAGGCACTCGCCTGGTCCCCACTGCTGCAGCAGTTTTGGGCTCCTGCCAGGCACATTAACTTTTTTTACTGATGCCCTTTGTCTCACACTCACTCTCTTAGAGGCTGTGAATGGCTGTGCTCTGCTTCCTCCCCCCAGTTTACATGACGTGGGTGGAAGATGCTGTGCTGAGCCCTGCACTACACTGTACCCTCTGTCTCAGCCCCTCACCAGCTCTTGGGTCTCCAGGACACAATATCCCTTTCCTGTCAGAGATGATCCCAAGGATGCCTTGACAGTGTCTAGTGAAATACATGTGTGTGTGTAAACCTCTGGGCTAAAAAATAAATAATTAAACAATAAAAAGAAAAAAAGAATCAAGTCAGCAAACTGAAGGAAGAACAAAATCTAATTAGTTTTATCTGCTGTTTGTTATGAGGCTGTCAGAGTGCTCTATCCCCTAGTTTTACAGCACTCTGGAAAATAACAGTGATAATAATAATAAACAACCGTGCACTGGGTTGTTTTTGAAGCAGGCAGGAAGCAGATTAAGGAGGGGGAAAGACAGCAGCCCTGCTCCTCCACTGCTTCTCTCCTGCTGCCAAACAGCAGAGATGTGGGTGATAGAGCTATCTCCTGTCTTATCTGTCCTTGGACAAGATCCACTGCCCCTATCCATCCCTTAGAGATGCAAAGCCTGAGTCAGAGACTGTTTGGCAGCAATTTGGGACACTCATATTATATTTCTTTCTTTGCCACAGATCTCTTATGTGCTCTTGATCAATTTGTTTGTGTTCCCAGTTCCTGTTCCATTATGAGATACAAGTGGCAAATGTAGTAGTGAAAGTAGGTGTGTGGTTTTGGAATAAAGGGAGGTGGGGGAAACAGGGATGTAAAACAGCCCAGGTGTTTGCTCTATACTGATTTCAGCTGGTGAGAGGGGAGCTGGAATTACTCTGTGCAGTAGTGTGGTGGTAGTTGCCATCACTGGTTTCCATTTTGATGATGCGCAGTGATGATTTGTTAGGACATTTCTCTTTAAGCTGTGCTGGATAATTTTAAAAGCCTCTTCTGTCTGGTTGTTATCAGCCCTTCCTGTCCCATGGCCTGGTCCTTACAGCATGGAAATTTTCACTCCTGTTTTAGTGAGAATAGGATTTGACCCTTTGCTTGAAAACACTTGTATGGTTTTCCAGGCAGAGGGCTGGTCACAAGGCTCCAGCTGAAGATTATGTGCAAAATCTTGGAGAACTAAAAACCCTGTCCATGTAATTGCATTGGGAAAAGACGAAGGACAAGGTTAAAGAAATAAGGTATAAATCAGAGAGGAAGGAGAGGACTCTACATGGAGAGGAATGAAGAGAACAGGAGTAGGGAGCATTTGGGGGAGACACAGGCAGAGAAATGGGAGAATTGTTCCTATTTGTGCATCCTCTTCCGTCCCCAGATAATGTGTCAGTATTAGTGCCACCAAGAAACAACCCTCTTTACTGTAGAATAAATCTGCCACTGTATTCCCCACTCCATAAACGGCAGCCAAGTCCGTATCGTCAGCGCTGCATTGTGCGCTCCGTGCTGGGGTCTGTGAGTGCTTTTCATGATGATTGAGCCTGTATCATCCCTGGCCTTGGGCTTTCTCTCCAGGGGCTCACATCCTCAGACAGGTCCTGGAAGATCTATGGCATATTATTGTTGATGGAGCAGTTTGTGGCTACTTTCTTCATCTTTTCTTTTCCTGCTTCTTTTATTTCACTTTTAAAAAGTGTGAGAACAGGAGGGAGCAAGAGAGAAAGGAGAATGCAGAAGGATGTGCCCTGCTATGATCTAGCAGGATCTCCAGAAAGATGGTAAGGCAGCTATTTTAGCATCAGGGGCATTTTTAGCCGTTAATTAAGCTGCTTGTAGCTCATGCATGGACCAGTGAGAGGGCAGACAAATCTACCACTAAAAACAATCATCAGTTGGATGCTCTGGCAGTAACTCCAGTGTCAGTAAAGTACCATAGCCTTTGGCTAACTGAGCTCTGGGCACTGAGGGGCTGGGTCCTCACCAGCTGATGTAATTGCAATCACAACCCTGTTTTCTGCCCCCTTGCTCCTTAAGGCCTGCCTGACGGCTTTCCCTCAATGGTTTCCAGTGCATGCTCTGGCAGCTCCTGCCTTTGCCTCGGCATTTCCATAGCAAGTCATTTAGCTTTTCTGTGTTTGTTTCCCTGTCTGTGAAGTGGGGTTATTAATATTTATTTTCGGTGAAAGGGGTCACAAAGAGGTTTAAATCTCCAGTGTTTACAACACAATATGATATCCTTAGAGGAGGCAAACAGGAAGGATTAATTGCTGCTTCCTTCATATATCTGCCATCACTGAAACAGAAATGCTGCCCATTGCTGGGATCACTGCTAACTCCTTTCCAGGGGCTGCTGTGTTTCCTTTGGTCTCTGTAGAAGGTGGCACAGGTGGGCCAGACAAATCCTTGAGGTGAAATCGTGGAGAGTGTCGACAAAAACTTTGGATTTTTTTATAGCGCAGCAGTCTTCCAAGAACCAGGCAGCATGCTGGTTAGTGAGTTAGGAAAATGGGAAATTTAATAGAGGTGAAAATGAGGCACTTGGGAGAAGAATGGAGCAATCTGGTAAACATCTGAAATGTCTCTGCCCAAGGGCTAGGAGTGTAAGGGCTAAACAGGAAGAATATAAAGCCTTAGTACATATACCAAGCTATGAGTTAATCAGCTTCCCAGACACATGGAAAAGAGAAAGTAGGAACAGCAGAAGAAGGATTAATTGGCTGTGAAACATCAGGGAATTGGTAGGTTGAGTCAAGGAAAAAGGAATACAGGCCAACAAACACTGACTTAGAGATTAGAGCAGAGGTGCAATGATGAGATTTCCTAAGGCAGGGAAAAGAATAGAACAAAAGAAAAACACTAAAAATGTGTGAGGACCTCATTAATGCCTTAAAAGGAGAAATTAATTGTTTTTTGAAAGTTCAAGCAGCAGCAGACTAGGAATGAGAAGAGAATGATACCAAAGCACGTTTGGATGAAATCAGAAGGGTCCTGGCAAAGAATGAACTAGAGGTGGCTACAAACACACAAGGGAAGAAAAAGAAATCCTACAAATATGCTATAAGTACGCTAGAAGGAATAAAACTGTAAAACTATGTACCACAGAAGGAGAACACATACAAAGGGTTGGAGTCATCATTGCCTATTTGACTCCCTCATCACCAAAACATTCAGTGCTAGATAACAGAAGTCACACTGATTGGGGTATGGGAATGGGCCAGAGCAAAGGGGTGCAAATTAAAGAACCCTTACACTGACTGAGTGAATTCAAACTGCTTGATCTGAGGGAATTCTGCTGCAGGTTGTCCAGTGAAAACAGTCTGTGGAGAGTTAGGAATGGACGTCAAGAACTTCTCCTTTATCAAGAGGGTTCTTTAGAGCTGAAAAGGGCAAATAGGGTATTTTTGTAGATAGAAAAAAATGAAGAGCCAGGAAATTTAAATCAGCCAGCTAAGCTGAGTCACTACAGAGAAACCTCAACAAATTATGAAACAAACAATTCATTAGCTGCTATAGGATAAGAAGGTGGTAAAAGAGAATCAACATGGATTTGTCAAGCTGATCTAATTCCTTTATTTTATTGGCTAATTGGCTTAGAGGATAACATATGTCTTTGCTTTAGGAAAGCTTTGAATACTTTCTTTTCATAAAGAATGAAAGTAATATGGTTTATATTAAGTATTTGTAAGGAAGGTGCACATTAGCTAAGGAATTACTTATGAGAGACAGGTTTCATCTCCATGAACCTTAGCTTTCTAGAGAAGGCATCTGGAGAAGAGATGACTGAGAGAGGACCTTGTCAATGTCTATCAGTATCTGAAGGGAGGGTGTCACAGAGATGGAGCCAGGCTCTTCTTCCTGGTACCAAGAAATAGCATGAAAGGAAATGGGCAGAAACTGGAACACAAGAAGTTCCACCTGAACAGGAGGAAAAACTTATTTCCTGAGAGGGTGACTGACCAATGGAACAGATTGTCCAGAGAGGTTGTGAATTCTCCTACCCTGAGATGTTCAAAAGCCATCTGGACACAATCCTGAGTGATGTGCTTTGATCCCTGCTTGAGCAGGGAGGTTGGACCAGATGACCTCCAGTGGTCCCTTCCAACCTTACCCACCCTGTGATTCTGTGATTTAGTAATTATTCTGTACAGGGTAAATGTAGAGAAATAGGCACCCTGACAGGATCTACATCCTAAGATATTGGGAAAGGATCATTTGTTGAGCTATTTCCTTGCCTTGTTAGCTTGTGAATGAAGTTAAGCTACCAGATTAGACAGGACTCCTAGCTTTAAACCCACCCGAAGAAGAAATCACACAGTCATGCTTGCAGGGCATTATTTTACTTAAATAACAGAGAAAAAAAATAGAATGGAAAATCCATTTGCTTTTTTCAAAAAATCCCACACCTTTTTGTTGAAGTTCAGCTTCGTATTTGTACACCGTTATTTATGTCAACACGTCTGCCAACCTCACCCTCAGGTGAGGACCAGAGTGTTCTGCCCAGGTGCTCTGAGCAGAGCCCTTTCCAACACAGGGCTCTGCTTCAGAGCTGCCCACACCCATCTCTGTAAACTCATCCCTTGCTCTGGCAGTCTCACTCCCCCAGAGCTGAACACAGAGAATACTGGTGATCTGGGGGGCTGCATCCCAGAGGGAACTGGGATCAGACCAGGCACTCTCACTGGTTGCTGACGTCCAGGTAAATGCCAAGAGCCCTGGAGCAGGGAGCTCACACTGAAGCCACTGTGCCAGATGGCCTGAGTGCTCTCAGTTGTAAGAGCTACTTTGTACTTTTTAGCTTTACTGATGCGGAGAGAACATTTTGAACTGTCTAAGCCTTCTAACCTTGTGTCATTGGCACATGAACAGCAGCAGCACACTGTTGAACATAATAACAAGAGGGAAAGAGCTGTGGAATTAAATAAGAATTTAAATCTTAGGGTTTGCAGCTCAGAGCTAAAGCTTTAGCTGTGTTATTTCCAGGAATTGGTTGAGTCATGTTTGAGAATGATGGATAAGATTTAATTCCTTCGTGACTATGGCTGAATAAATTATTTGCCAATAATAATTTGACTTCTTCTAGATGCTTTTTCTAATGTGTATGATTCAAAAAAATATTTGCTGTATCCTGGATGTGTGTGCTGGGTATGATGCACTGGTTCTTGGTATCTGGCAGTGAATTTATTCCCCAAAGACAATTTTCAAGGGGATTTACCCCATAGCAACTGAATGCAGGATTTGATCTGTCATATTCAGAACGTTTCATTTTTCACCTCATCAAGTAGGACGGTAGAAGAGAGAGGGAAAGTTATTTCACTCTGCAGAACAGCCCCTTTTCTTCAAAGCGTGAGCTGCCACAGAGCCACGAGCTGGGCCCATGGAGGGACACGACAAATGTTGCTTGGCAACTCCACGCCACTGATGGGAAGAGCTCTGCAGGCTGAGCATCGCAGAGGGACCGAGGGACAGTGAGACAGAGGCATACCAGGATGGTTGTTTGTGTCTGGCCCTGTTAGAAATGACACCACTCGTGCCCTGGTAATTGCTGTAGACAAGGGACAACAAAGTCTATTCTGTTGGGTGGGAGAGTAATTGCAGGTCATAAATGCTGAAGTGTCCCCTGCCCACGCCCCAGACACAAAGGGGCTTTGGATCTATTAATAACCTGAAGGTCACTGAATTCTTCCTGGTTTATCTAGCTGTGAGCAAACCTTAAAATGGCTCAGAGGCGCTGCTGCTTGGTTAAACACCTACTGGGAACCAAAAAAAGCCTATTGTCCTTTGCAGCATCACACAGCTACCTTGCCACTTGTCGCAAGTGTCAGGGGGCAGTGGTGGTGCAGCCCTGACA
Organism: Tichodroma muraria; assembly: GCA_013390105.1. Taxonomy (NCBI): domain Eukaryota; kingdom Metazoa; phylum Chordata; class Aves; order Passeriformes; family Sittidae; genus Tichodroma; species Tichodroma muraria. The sequence continues at coordinate 13,014 of WAAG01013293.1, read as the reverse complement.
GTCTGAGGGTGCCAGAGAACCCAAATTTGCAACGAGGCTGGTTGTTAAAACTGGACAGCAGAGTTTTCAGACACAGTATCCCTTCATCAAGTTTTGTCACTATTGAAGGATCACAAATTAACTAGATTGGTCCTGCAAAGCAAACCCCCGGTGGCTGATATGTTAGCACACTCTGCCAAAATCTGAGTTGCTTTCAGCTGCAACTCCAGAAACACCTCCCTTTGTGTACCTACACAGAGAGCACTGTTTGGTTTATCAGGCCTAATGCTGGCACGAGGATCAAAAGATCCTTAACAGACTTCCTAGGGAGTTTAGTAGAAATGGGATTTTGGGTGCAAAGGAATATTCCGTTTGAAGCTTGAAGTTCTGCTTCCCACAGTATGATTCTGGGGAGAATAAAGTGCTCACTTTACTCTGACTTCGTGCAGTATTAGACTTTTCAGCAAGCCCTAGCATTTTGGACTGAAGGAATGTTTGCAGAGAGCTGGCTTTTCCTAACAGCCTGCAATTGCAAAAATCCAAGAGCTTTGTTTATGGAAAGTGCCCAGACTGTAGTAACACTGCAGGTGTTACCAAAAATCACTGCATGCCTTTGAAAGTTTCAAACAACCTGTGAGACAACACATGTGGAATATCCTCTGTTGTTCTGCGTTAGAGGGGTTTTATTGAGTAGCATAATGTCTTGCAAGTTTTAAAGAAAAAGAAGCTAACAACTTCTAATGTGTATTAAAAATTGGATTTTTTCTTTTTCAAACTGTCTACTGCACCTTACCATCTCCTTCATTTTTGGAAAGGCTGTTTATTTTTCTCTCCAAGTTGGAGAGAAAAATAAACAGCCCTCTCTACTACCCAAATATTCTCTTCTACCCAAATATGATGTCTCCTCCTTGTCTTGCTACCAGGGCACAAGTTTTAGTAGGTTGAGCAGTTTAATCCAGGTGTGGCTCCTTCTGGTCTTCATTTTTTCAAGCTGTTAAGGAATTTTGCTGAATCACAGGCTATTGCTACTTGTGGCTACATGAGACACTGCCTTAAAAACCCATGGAAAATTTAAATTTCAGCTTTTGACTATAACTAAATACACCATCATTTTGTCTTAATTTTATGTAAATAAGTGAATGTTTCATGAAATATTCTTTCTCTCTGTTATTTTTGGGGAGGTTGTTCATTTTTTGGGTGGGGGAGAGTGATTTCTGTGGTTTTTTGTTTTGTTTTTTTAGTTTAATTGAGGCTTTGTCTTTGTAAACCTTTTTCCTTTTTTCACCATCTCTTCTTTCAGACTAATGGAAACAATTACATGTTGTTTCCTGAGGAGAGTTACTTCGCACTGTGGCACATTCAGCTTTACTCTGGTCTTCCTCAAGTTTTGTGCTGCTCTACTTCCTTTCCCATTTTCCATTTCCCCCCTTGCTTCACAAAGATGTAACAGGGAGCAAAAACCCCAGCGCCTGCACCCCAGAAAAGCTTTGGTTTGGTCTCTTGTGCAGAACACTTGCCCCACTGATTGCAGGGGGGCCTCTGGTCCTGCCTGAGGAGAGCATACAAAGATGTCTCTATTGCATGGAGGGCACAGATTACAGAAAAGCATCTTTCTTAGCATTTGAGGTCACACTTACTCTCTCTCCCACATGTCTGTATCTCTACAGATGAGCCACTCCATGATGTCTATACCTGACAGCTCCTCTTGGATCTACCCAGGCAGGTGCCACTGGCTGCCCCAGTGCCCTGTGGCTGCCATCCTGCTTCCTCCTGCTGCTGATTCTGCTGGCTTTCAGCTTCAAGTTCACATCCTACATACAGTATTCATAGAGACCAGCCAGAGGAAGCTGGGATTTAGATTTCAGTCATGATTCTAATTCCTTTGGTTTCCTGTAGCTTCTCCCCTCGAGGCATTTCTCCTGAAGGCCCTGCTCACTCTTACTTTCCTCTCACTGATGCTCACAGGCAGTGCAGAAAGAAAGCAGCCGAGGAAGCCACAGCTTCTTCTTGCCAGCCTGCCTTGCCAACACCTCTGGGGGCAGGGGGCCAGCTCCTGCACAGCAGAGTTATTATACCTTTTAAAAAAAAATTGCCTTTGATTAAAATGTAAGGGTCCCTTCTTTTTATTGTCATTAATGTGGGCTGCAGGCTATGGGCCTTTGAAGTGTTTCCTCTTGGCTCATCTCCATGTTCTTTCTTTTTTCCCCTCATTTTTCCTTTTTTTTTTTACCTCTCTTAATTTCAATTCTCTCAATTATCTGCTCTTTCCAGCTCAGGGTGAGATTTGTTAATTTTCACATGCTTGCAAAATGCTGGCCGGCATGCTCCAGCTCCCTGCCAGCTTCTACATGGGCAGCCAGTCACAGGAGCAAGCAAACAGGCAGCACGTCTCTCTCATGGGCTGCCTTGACCCCACTTGGCCGCTCCAGCGGGGAGGAGGAGGGAATTGTACGCTTACCTTGCCAAAATGGCTCATCCCCTTTGCAGGAACACCACTTGGCAAGGCACAACTGAATACTCTGCTGTGTTTAATTAAGGAGATCCAGAACTATTTTATTTGTGATCTCAGGCCTTTATAGGTTGATGGACTCCTTTCCATCCCCTAACCCCAAGGGTAGTATTTTGTTTCCCAGCCTGAGTGGAATAAAAGGACACCAGGCTAAGCCTCATGTCCCCTCAGGTGTTTCTATCTGTATTAACAAGAACTGATTGGTAGCTTGGGTGGGTTCAAAGAGGAAATAATAAACTTCAAACTTTATTTCTCTCTCCTCTGCTCAGTGATGCGGTCTGGGCAGTGAAAATGACTGGAATGTTCATCTCTTGGTTGCTTAAGGATTCCCAAAAGTTGAGAAAAGGTGTAAAATGGCTAAGTGCCTTGAGCAAGGTGCTTCTACAGATCAGTTGGAGAAAATGCAGTTCCCCTGGATGAGAGCCCAGGGCCCGTGGGACCGTAGTGAGCACTTTCCTGTAGGCTGTCCTTCGTAGGAGTCATGCAGAGGCTGAAATTTCATTACTTTCCTGCAGCCATCTGCCTTAACCTTTGTCATACTTAACCCCTGGTTTCTTCTCCCATAAAAGCACAAGTGAATGCCTATAAGTAGCTTCTCTTTATCCCTCTCATGAAAGACTGCCTGCATGAGGTTTCTGTCTGTCTTCAAGGAGGAAGAAGTTGCTCCAGATAGGAACAATCTCTTAGGTAAGATGCTTGCCCCAGTTACAGGTATAAATATGACTTGAACCCTTCTCTTCTGGACCAGCAAAACTGCTCAGGGAGGGAAAACAAAGCAAAATAAAAACTAAATTGAGGGTTAAAACTAAGGATTAATAGCAAGTTAACTAATGTTTTTGATTTCAGTGTTGTATAGATATACCCTGCCCCTGAGCATCCAGGGATATTTCCCCTGATCTGCATTGGCTTAGGATACTAAACCATCCAAACATTTCACCTTTCTGGAGTTTGGCTTCAGCATTGGGATGTAGAGAATCTGGAGTGTTCCAAGAACTTTTTCCTGCCTTATCCAAACATTGTATAGAATGCTGTCATTCTCTTCCTCCTTTCCCTTCCCCTTTTCCTCTCAAGCACAGGCATGATTTTCTTTTACAGGAAGATGCTTTCTCCCAAGCATAATTTTTTGAGTCTTCCTTTTGTGTTCTTCAGGCTGGAAGTTCCTCTTAATTTTTTGGTTTTTCCATAGAAAAAAACTACTAATTGGTGGAACTGCTTTTAAAGTGATTGAAAGGAATCCTCCAGCCTTGCATCTTCTCATGCCTCAAGCAAGAACACATCAGAGAGCTCCCAAATTGTCCAGTGATGCATCCCTAGCATGTTTGCCTTGGAACTGCAAGGTGAGATTTCCATGTACAAATCTATGTAGCAATGCTTTAATTTCTGCCCTGTACTCACTGCACAGAAGCTCATATAGATCCATGTTGGATCCCAGCTGGATCTGGTTTCTGGGGCACAGATATCAGCACAGAAAGGCATGGGACAATGAGATAGTGGCAGCCATCTATCCATGCCCAGGATGGGACTTGATGCACACAAAGGTCTCTGCTCTCTCAGGAACAGCAATTCCAAATTCAGCCTTCTTAAATTACTGGGGTTTAATCAGTCACTGAGCAAAGGTAACTGATAAGGATCTTCATCCTCAGGTCATGTCAAATGGGAGATAGGATGGGTGGAGCTGAAACCTCTTCTGCTAACATCTAGTAACTTCTATAGCTGTGATAAGTGGATTGTGTATCCCTAGCTTCAAAGTGACACAGAGCAGACAAGACATGAACTGTCTGTATCTGGCTGGGTGCATTTGAATCCCATTCATCTTCCTGCTCAAACCCATGGGCCATCACGGGGCTGGGTGCTGCACTTTCCAGCAGGCCTGGGGTGAGCGCTGCCAGAAATGACATTAAAAATCTGCCCAGCCTCAGCACAGACCATTGGGACTCTCGGATTTTTCTTCATCAAACCTATGTCTTTTTTCTTCCAGACGATGATGAACATGACACTTTGGTTGCCATGGGAACACAGCATGATGTTTGTGTCAGCTGTGCTCCTTCCTGCAGCCAGAGCTACTGGCTGGAGAGCTGGCTGTGACCAGCACTGGTGGCACCTGGCCAGGTCTTGCCCACATGCTCTCCCAGGAGTCTGGGTTTGGGGGGTCAGCCCCCCTTGTGTTATGAGAGCAAGATCTGAAGTGACAAGTCACTGGAAATTAGGGAGATCTGTCTGACTGTTGGGTGGAAAATTGATGAGTCCCAGTTGAAACTTCCACTGTAAAATCTTGCTGAAAATCATGAGGGGGGTCCACAGTAAGCTAGAGAGCATTAGACTGCTCCTGCATAGAGAATAGCTTGGAGTTTTTAGTGTCGGGGGGGGCAATGGAGCCCTGAGCTCTCCTTCAAACTCTGCTGCTGGGGCAGCTCTAACATCCCTGGGAGTGTGTGAGGGGCCACAGCATTTCTACCACACCCCTTCTTCCTGCAGGTTTTTATATATTCCTTACTCCTCTCCTGTCCACCCTTAGGGCTTTCCTGAGCCTCAGCTTGGCAATAATCAGGAAGCACTTTCATGCTGTTACAAAGCCATTTGGAGCTTTCAGAAAGACAATTTGGGAGAGGCGACTCATTGTCACTGTTATTTTACTCCTTTCACAGACCTCCCCTTATACCCTTACCTAATATCATTTTATCAGGGACAGAAATATATTTGTAAAGGTCTTACAGAAGAAAGTTTTACTGTAGCTAAGGGAGAGGGTGAGGATGCAATCCTGCTTAAGAGACAGGTGAAAACCACAGTCAGTCTGTTTCACTAATACGATGATTTGAATGGAAATCAGAAAGGCTGGGAGCTCTCAGGAGGAGATAAAGGGAGCCTGGTTAAAAACAGCTGAGATGATGCTGGAGGGAAGGAAAAAGGTGAAGATGAAGGCTGTGTTACAGGCAATATGGATACTCTTAGGGTCTATGAGAAAGAGTGAAAAATACCACCAAGGGAATCCAGCCAGGTGGTTATAAACAATGATAAAATAGACTTTAGAGGAACAGCTTGCAGCATGGTAAGTGTTAGTCTTTAAGACCTGTCAGAAGTTTGGTAGAGAGTAGCAAAATCTGCAGAAATAGATTAGCAATGTGAAGCTTGTTGCTAGAAAAGAAAATTTCTTTTCTGACTGTCATAAATCTTTGCCTCTTCACCACTTTAGCTGCTTCCTGCATTCCCTAAGCAGGCTTAGTGTTCATACATGGCCAGAGGGTTTCAATTTGAGCTCCAAATAATAATAATAAATTCCATAAAGTGATTCCATGTGGAGAGGGAAGATAATAGTGCCTTATGTTTACACAGTAGGTTCCATGAGCCTTTGGGTCAGGCAGGCTGAGGAGCAGCTTCTCACCTGCTGATGAAGTGCAGCGGGTTCTGGGGTGACATTGCACCTGCTCTGCAGTGACTGCACCAGGGCAGGGTGAGGGAAACTGCCCAGGATGAAGCTGCTGAATGAAAACTGAGTAAAGAGAGGAAATGCATTTCTCCATGCTGGATTTTAGCCAGGATGCTGAAGTTAAACACCTGGTTAATTAAAAAAGAGAGCTGAAAACAGCACCATGCTCCCCAGAGCCATGCTGGGACACTGGAATCTGTGCTGTTATGTGAAAATGAACCTGGCTCTTCCATTACACCTTCACCACCACGAGACCCAGGACTTGGCTGAAATTGGCTCAGTTGAGTCTTGAATGGCAGCTGCTGTTTTTTCTGATGAAAAGTCTTTCCCAGCTCCAAGCCAGCCCAGCCTGCCTTTACAGAGGGCTCAGTGCCTGTCCTACCCAGATCAAGGTATGTCATTTTGTTTCATATGGCGTAAAAGAAAGGAGCTGCATAATGGCTCCACTGAGAGATCTCATCCTTTATGCTAGCAGAGGATCATGTGTTTGGGAAGGGCAGAGAGAGGAGCATGTCTGTTATCACTTCTCTCCCTGTGTTTGACTTGGGATGCCTCATTCCTGTCTCCACGTGGAAAGGTCATCACAGCTTCTCTGTCCTAGAACTGCTCCTAAGCAAGGAGCACTGGGACTTAGTTCTGTGGATGACAAGAATCTCTCTGTTGAGAGCCAGATCTCTTGGGGTGGGAGGACCTTGTGATGGCTGACCAGTGTAATTTCTGGTGGGAATTATGTTATTAAAAGCATATTTTACTTTTACTTAGAGGTTTTGGCTTACTGGATACAGAGTCTGTCTTTGGGTTTGCATGCAATGCTGGAATCTCTGGAAAATTTAGGATTTTTTTAAAACAGAGGATTACTGCCTCTGTCCACAGAAGTTCTTCCTAACGCTGCTTTACCTGACTGATACAGGGCTTGTCCCCGTAGTGAGGCTTTTAGTTCTGGTGTTCTGAGTGTGAAGGCCATGCTTAGCAATTGGTTTTCTGCAGGGACAGACAGAAGTGTGGCTTTTCCCTTACAGTACTATTGTCCAGTTGAGCTGTTCCATCCACCACATCAATTGCTCTGATCTCTGGCTGTTCCATTTGTTCCTCTATTTCAGTTGTTAGAGAAATACACAATCATCCTGAAATCTCACTGTAGTCAAATGTCTCGTCTTTTTATTTTCATCTACAAAAGAACAATATTGTTAGAATTAGCTCTGCTTGCCAAGCAGAGTTCTTGAGAGAACTCCCTGTTTACAGAGAGTTCCCTGTCACAGGCATGGGGTTTTATCCCTGCAAACCGCTGCTAGGGTCATGAAGTACTCTGAAAACATAAGCTGAGGCTTTGACTTCCCATCAAACTTCGAACCAAATCCAGGGTAAAGGGAAGGACCTTGACATGCTTCCTGTATCGGGACTTGTGGGAATTCCTTTTGCCTGGTTTACACAAGATTGCACAAGGGAGAGGTTTAACACTTGAAATGGATTTCTTAAGGAAGGACTCAATGCTCTTCCTTGAATTTCCTTGGATCCATGCCCCCTTCTCAGGCTAAACAGCCAAGTGACAGGGGCCTCAGTGACATAGTTCCAGGAAGAAAAAACTCGAGGTCTGCCCCTCCTGTATTGGCAGGAGGAGGCAATGCTGTCTGTGACTCTAAAGCAATTGAGCTGCATGTCCTGGCTGGAATCCAGCTGAACTGGGTGTAGAATACAGCCTTCAATCACATGCCCTTGGAGGTGATCTCTGGATTGTCCTTCTGCTTGTTCAAAGATGAGTGTGCTGATGTGGAGCAGGAGAGGGCTTGAAATGAAGTACTGGGGCGATGTCTGTGGTGGTGGCTGGGGTCCTCCCTGTCTGAAAGTGGAATTTTTGTTTTCCTGAAAGAGGAATTGGCTACATTTAGTTCCTGAATTTTGAGGTGCTGGAGGAACACTGGTGTGCTTTGCATCAGAAACTGAATTGTGAAATGCACTACTTTCTCCCCTGTCTCCTTTTGACCTGGTTTAACCAGTGATGGTTGAATTAAAATGGTAGAATGTGATGCTTTTGTCTTCCATCTTGATCTTTCAGGTTTTCCACCATCATCTTTTTGAATGCTTAACAAGCCCAAAGCCTCCTGCTTCCCAGGGACCATCTGGCTGGGCTATATCTATAAAGTCCTGTAGCTCTACCAAATTCAGGGTCATTAAATTATTCCAAACAAACCTTTCTCTTGTGATTTCAACTGGATACAAAAACGACCTTTATTTCCTGCCTGAAGCTCTCTAATTGACAGTGTTGGTGGGACACCTGTTGTCCACTGAGGCTCCTGTTGGTCTCCCAGCATCAAGGCACAGCTCTTTCCTTTAGTTCTGCAAGCAACAAAGCACTCCTGCAGTCCTCCCATATGTCTCATATACTGAGTTTTCTACCTCTGAGAAAATCTCCACATCCCCAGTGTGGGGGATATGGATGTATATCATTTTCATGAGGACTTTGGTTTGTGTAGCCTTCAGTTGAATTTTTGCTTTGTGAGGATTTTTTTCTGTTTTGTTTTGGGTTTTTTCCTTTTCTGATTCCATCCCTTTGCTCCTAATCCCACCACCTGGTATGGCTCACACTGCAGAATCTCTCTGCCTCCTCAGTGTATACGCCCTTCAAATAT
>WAAG01013292.1:647-19242 GCA_013390105.1 Tichodroma muraria | reverse complement strand
CTGTGTTCTCAATGTCTCCTACTAGGTAAGCTCAAAGTTGAAGTCTAAAGCCTAAGTATTTTGCACAGTGCAAGACAATGATCCTGAAACACAAAATAAATTGCATTTAGATTAATACCTACCCATTTACAGAACAATCTTGATGAAATACCATCAAAAGATATATCCTCCCCTGGAGTATCAACAAATGCTCCAGGAAATTGAAGTGTGTCTAATTAAAAAAAAATAAAGTTTGACAATTCCATTTTAATTCTTGGTGCACCTGGTGTAATTTTGAATGTACAGTGTACCTACAGCATCTCTGGATGAAATAACCAAAGGGCAGAACAATGACAAACCCAGAGTTGCCCATGCAGAACCCTGCTTCAAACCCCTACCCAGGCTGCAAACATTGTACAGTAGCCAAGGATAGGCATTACCATTCCCCAATTACACTCTCAGTTTCAAGCTCCTTTTAATTAAGTAATATGGCATGCACAAACATGGCTTATTCCCAGTTTGCTGTGAGAGTTGTTTCAGTCACTATTCAAAGCACTGAAGCTACCAAGTACTTCAGACCCCAATGAGCCCTGCTTGCCATAATATGGAAATGGCTGAAGCACATATCCCAGGTCTAATACTTCTGAAGAAGAAAACAGGATCTGACACATTAGTTTTAAAGGGACTGACTGTAACTATTGAATTAAAATTGCATCAGGGCATGACAGGCAAAGAAGGAAAACATTTCCCACTACAGTGACTGAACATGAAGGTGGTGCTGAGACACTTTCATGAGCAGCAAGATTAGGAATGGGGACCATTTAACATCTTTCATCTGCCTTGACTTGCCTGATTACCTTGATACAAAAATTTTTGTTTCCTATTTGCTGATTTCAGACTGGGAATGCTACTTCATCTCTCCATAGAGCCAAAATTCCTGGTTTGCACAGATAGATTATTAACTGTTCAGAAAGGTGTTGGAAACTTTAAGGTCCACACAGGCTCCTTGACCCAAAAAGCTGAGTTAATATCACACAAGTCACTAATGGAACAGTGACTCAGAACAAAAGTATTGATTAAAAACACTTGATAACATTGTGGTTAATCATAATGTATATATGTCCTACCTCAGGGTAGCTTCCGGCATATGTGAGGTCATGTTTACTGGAAAGGTTTGATTTTCTCACATTTAGGTATATTTCTGTTTTTGCAAACAGACTAGGAAAAGAGATGAAGGGAGTTTCTTTTTAAATCTAAAGGAACATAAATCAGCTAGAACCGTTGTAGAATACACACAGAGGAATGTAATCTGCAAATCGTTTAAATGCACACTAGTCAATACCTGCAACAATATAATCACGTTTTCATTTACTTCAGAGCTCTGGCAACATTAGGTTTCATTTTACAGCACATGTATGCAGTTAAAAATATCAGGTTTTGTACACATTAGAGAAAAGGTCTTTCGTTCCATATGTAGTATCAAGGTATCAATTGAAAGCTCTGTGTAAAGAGGACACCTGGAGCCTCATATTGTCATTATAATGTCATTCCATAGCATCCCATCTATTGTACCTCTAGCTACATGTTAGTGCATGAGCGGGTCATGCAAATCAAGTTTGAGCCAAGGATCAAACTTTGCCCACTGTATGAGAGGATTGTCAGTCAAGGTGCTAAGAAGCAGCCATCATACATCTATTCTATAAAAATGAACACAGAACTTCAACTTCCAGTGTGTATTTTAGAAGCAACATAGCATTTAGAAGAATTAAACAATAAAGCAAAAGGCACCAATACAAGTGACTGGATGTTTAGGCTACTCAATGGGTTGCGATTTCTGTGTATTTCCTACTTCTAGAAATTTCATTACTCAAAAATCTGCACCACTGAACCACAAAGGCATTTGCTTCTCCATCAAAGAATGCAGAAGGTACTTGAAAAGGACTATTTATTAGCTGACTTAGCAAACATGACAAAGGCATGGTAAGGTTACAGGGTAGCTGGTCAAAACTGTAACTCCATGTTACAGGATGGACCATAATTCAAAGGTCTGGATAAGAGGATAGAGGAGGCACTATTGTCTGGTGACTGGTTAATAGTATTATCTTTCTGCACCATCAATCTGCACCCAATCTAAATATATACCCAGATATCTTCATTCATAATGAATACAAATATTTGTAAACTTTAGCATTTTCCTAATGCAAATATTTTAGCACTGATTCAGCGTTCCCCAAATTTGTCACCTCTGTTGTTTTCTATAGAACAACTGATGGACAGAACCCTCAGAATTTTAGTAATCCTATTACTAATAAAGTTGTAGCATTCATAGATTCTTCGTATTTTATAATCCCATTCAGGTATATAACTGCTGATTATTTCACTGTAATGAAATTATGGAGTGACAGATACTTTTACAGATAATAAGAATGAATAATCTCTGAATAAGATTTGCAACACATTCAGACTTTGTATTTAGTAACGCTTAGCCTAAAAGTAATCAACAAAATATTAATCGATACCTAAATGTCATTGTGAATTTCAGAGAAGCCTTTGTAGAGCAAAAGCACAATCTGCCTTTTGCACCTCAAATCGTAGGCAGGGTTGGAAAAAAATAACACAAGAGTGTATTTTTCATCTTCCTGTGAAAGAACCAGCACATTTAAAACATCACTCATAACGGTAAATCAAAATCTCAGTAATGCCTGTTGAAACTGGCTTTTAAGACAGAGAGTGAACAAAAAGACCTTTTAAAATAAGTTTTAGGGAATATATAAATTGTCTGAACACTGCCACGGACAATCAGTTTTAACAGCATATGTCCAACAGCCTAGTATAGTTACTTGCTGTTCTGGGAGCCTGCCAAAGAAAGAGATCCATCCAGAAATTATGAGGAGAAAAAAACTCAAGAGAAAATGGGTAACAACACATAACTTACGTACCTCTCTAGCTATTCTAGAGCTTTTCATTCAGCATCTATCATCATAAAATCAGTGTTCCTGACCCATCTTCATTTTAATAGAGAAATACTTTTTTTTTTAAAAGCCTGGAATTCCCTATTGACAAACAGTACAGTACCACATATAAGATTTATCCTTACTGTGCAACCTTCCCAAGGAGCATCTGAGAATTATTACTGACATAAGCATCACTGAACCACTGAATGATGTTAGACCACCTAAGTTTTGTAGATAGAGAAGAGCAGAGGCCATAAACCAAATCACAGAGAAAACCTTAGAGCGCAATTAATATCTCCTAAAATATATTCCTGTTTTAGCTTCTAGGAAATGTTTCACTGGAAGATAATATTTATTAAAGCAGCAGCTATCTCTATTTTTTCGGATTATTATTTATGACAGACACTGGCAACTCTGGTGACCAAAGGTTCACTTTACTGTTTAATAAAGACCTTTCATAAGACCAGCTTGAGCAGCACCTATCTGGATTCTTTTCAAATAAAGCTGTGCCTGCCCTGAGAAAGCCTGGTACAAGTGTGTGCTAACGAGCAGGGTTTTGGTTCAGCCACTAAAAGAAAATCTTCAATTCCTAACAACAGCAGGCCATGACACTTCAGATGCTCAGCCTAGAGCCCACAAACCCAGCGGGGGGCTGGCAGCCATCCCACTTTAACGACTCTCATAAGTTGGGCTCTCCTGTTCCTCCTCTGCACCCTTGCTGCCCCTCACACCGCGCGCTGCAGCCTTACGGCAGTTCCCCTGGAGCAGCGAGGCACATCAGCCTCATCAGCGAATTCAGTTTGGTCCAGAAGTGTACTTTTCCTTTTCCAAAGCGAAATGCATTAGAGCGACCCTAAATCCAGGCCTGTCTCCAATATCACACGATATCACAGCGCTCACACGGCCACTTAAAACTCTCGCACTCTCCAGAGAGATTTATGGATATGAAACAAAATGAGAAGGAGTTCTGCAGCCCATGAGCTCTGTCGTCTAAGACTGAGGAGCTCAAATTTTTACTTTCAGGACTACTTATTTCTTTTACATTTATATAAGAAAGGATTAGATGAATATCTTAACTTGGAAGGGCTCAAATATAGAAGATATGTGAGACCTGCAGCTTTCCTCTGGTGCAGTGTCTCCTATGTCACCAGTCAGAGACAGACCATGACCACCACTGTGAAGCACTGAATTCAGGGTATGAGCCTGATGATGGCAATTTGGGAAGCCACACTGCACAGCAATAGACTGAAGCTTTCTTTTTTGGTAGCTGACTACACCCTTTTACTGAATCTACTTGAGTGTCAAAGTCAAGACTGCAACTGAAGCTCAGACTGAAGAGTCCTCCAAGGTTCTTGGAAAAGGAGAACTTGGAAAAGGAGAAATTTTATAATTTATTCTGATGTATTATGTACCAGAAATCATCTTGCCTCTCGCAGGACCTAAACATTTAGGACTCTCTTCTTCCTTGTTTTCCTTGGCTTTTTTGACAGACTTTTTTTTTCTTTTTAATTTTTGTCTACATAAATTAAACATTTCCAGGAACAACGACATGTCAAATTCTAAACTTCTACTTCCTTTAGCATAATACTTCTAATACTGTAACCTGTGTTTTTCCTACCAGACCTGATTTACACAACTTTTTTCACACTTTCTAGTAGTCAGTGGCTGCAGTCATCTAATAACCACATTGTAAATATCTGCAACAGCAAGAAAGGCTTTGCCAGCAAAAAACATACAAGAATACTGAAGTGTTACTTAAAAATAACATTAGTTTGTGGACAGATGTGAAAGAGCTTACTTTCATACTAGTCCACGTAAGCCTACATAATCTCCTAACAATCCGGAATCTAAAATACATGCTTTGTGCATCACTGCATACTCATTTGACAAAAGGTTTGATAACATGCTTAGGTTTGCTATGGATAACTGAAATTCTAAAGAAACTATGTGCTGCAACAAGCTCACAGAAATGTAGAATTTATGGTGAGATTTGACAAATGCTCTGTACTTTTCTGAGAGCTTTTATATCACACGGGATGGTGTAGTGAATATGAGTGGTAAAATGCCTGCTGATTTTAATAAAATCTAAGCCATACAAATGATGGCTGCATTGAATCTCCAACCCTTACAAGGTACCAGCCCCTCCAGGCACTGTCATCTCACAGTATTCTCCATATTTCCAGTTGTAAGAGTCCAATAAAATGTAACATATATATTTTATTTTTCATAAGTTATGCTTTCACCAGTCCAGCTACTCAAGTCTACATTAATTCAGCTCTGTATTTATATAGCAGATGGTCCAAAGGGAGTGACTTCTCCGTCTGCCTAAGGTCTCCCCTTAAACCAAAGGTTCATTTAACTGTCCAGTATCGCACCCTTTAGATGCCAAGCAGGCTGAATAGAGGCACACCTCTCTAAAGAAATGGTAGAACATCTCAATAAATGAAAGAAATTGCTGTGAACCTCCAGGGAATAGCAGACATTTTCCATCTGTTCAAACTACTACTGTTGCTATTTATAGAAGCTACACTGACATTAAGGAGTTCTCAAGGCTGATATAGTCCCGTTTAGCAGAAGGATGGGCACTTTATGCAGAGCTTGGAATTTGGCCCCAAGTTACAGCAAAGCTGAAATGAATCAGAGCTTCACAATTTATATTTAACAGAAAAATGACAAGTTGCAATATTAATAATAATAAATTTTGCAATATTAATAATAATAATTTTTAAAAACCTCAAAATCACATCAGTTTCTACACACACCACCAAAAAACAAAATTCTAGGAAAATCATAGACATCTCTATGCTATCTCTGCATCTCTTATTCTCCCTGACTAGCATAAGTAATATGAATTACAAAACACCTGGCTGAATGCAGCAATATTTCCTTTTTGCCATGACTGTCCAGTGTTAAAGCTGAATATAAAACATTTCATTACTTTAACACTTACTTTAGGATTCAAAAACCAGTGCATTTAAAATAAACTTCTGGAGAAAGCTTTATTCTATGTCTCAGCAGTAACAAAGTCTATTACAATAACATGCATGAGATCTAGAGGTTCAGCAGAAAGATGATTGTTTCTTTCATAACCACAGCAGGGAGATAGCTATTTCCTCTCCTGTCAGGATGATTTATTCAAAAAATGGAGAAAATATAAATTTTAAAATGCATTGATTTTTTTTCCCGCATCTCAAGAAACAGCAGAAATCTTAGGAAATTAAGAAAATTAACTCCCCCATAGATATTACAACACCAGGCATTTTGGAACAATGGACTGAATCTCTTGAACAAGGAATACTGCAAAACCTTCCATACTTTGGATGGTTAAATCAAGTAAGTCTGTCCTCTCTCTTCCCTATCATTTTGTGCTCCTTCCCCCATCTTTCATTTTTATCCATCTTCCTTTTACAGAGAAGTTTATGAATTGTTTCATGTAGACAAGGATTCATGCAGTTTATGTCCAAAGACAAACTCAATCTACTTTTGGCACGTTAATTAGCAGAAAAAAATTATCTCCTAGGAATTTTAAAAGCTGAAGTTTAAGCAGAAGGGGTTTGAAAGAATGAAGTACCAGATATAAAGAAGGAAAAAGTTTAAAAAAAAATCATATCATTCTCTGTATTATGCTTTTTCATAAGTCATAGGAACAGTACTAGCAGTACCACCAATACTACACGGCTTGGCAATCTCATCCATGAGTTCAGAGCCAAAGTTTTAGGTTTTCATTTCCATCTGACACCTTATCTGAATCACCTTCTCAAGCTCTTGAGTATATTTCCCTAAATTATAACAGGAAAAGTGGAAGTAAGATAAAATTTAGCATGAAATCCTACATCTTCCCTGGAAAGTTTGGTGGCCTTAATTTCAGAAAATGCAACTGCAGCAGGAAATGAACAGAAAAGGAAAATGAAGCTTAGTCTCTGGCAGCTTTATAGAGCCAATGGTACTGTAGTGACTAACACTGACACTGAATACTTTCAGGAGGTTCTCATGCACTGTAATTTTTGCAGCAATACTGTAAAACAGCAAACAGTGTCAGGAGAGGTCACAGTAACTCCATGCTCTCTAATGAAGTTTTGTTTCATGGTATAAACCCAGAAAAATCTAGCAAAGCAAAAGTCACATAAAAGACTACAATCACTAACTCTCATGTTTGTTACCGTCTGAATTGTATTTTTTTAAAAAAGAGACTTTGACAGCATCAGGAAAAATGGCACTGTAATGAAATCCATAACGCAGACTGTGAGCATATGTCATGATAAGATGAGAACAGAGCCTTACAACAAAGCAAAGTGGCCACAAACGGGGATAGCTTGTGAGGATGAACCAAGCATCACTAAGAATAAAGAACAAGGAAAGCATGGAATTGGTCTATTTTTTCATCTAAATTTCTCAACTGCTTCATTTGAAGCCCCTTCTAATAAGCTAGTAATTAGGAACATTTTAATTATACAATTTAGGATGAAGGCAACCATGATAATAAAAATCACAAGGCCACAAGGCTTAGATGACGTAGGTTCTATTAACATGGGATGCGTTTACGTGCTGATTTTAAACTGAGCTCTTTTCGCATTACCCTAAACCAATGTGGATTTAAGATCTCAATAATCACATTTAGCAAGGCACTGTGTGCAAAGCAATAAAAGCAGTTACTGTGTAGGGTTTACAAGGCATACAGGGTCACATCTGGTTGACTTTTTTTTATTTGGTGCTTAGGTCAATTTTACATACCTACATGTAAGTATATTTAATGCACATTCTCTACCTTGTTTGAAAGGCCAGCATATAACCTTAATTTTCCCCTCTTTACATGTATATGTGTCTCATAATCTATGCTCAATGTTTCTGTGAGGATAAACAGGTGTGTGAATTCAGTTATCTTCCATCAGCTGTATTTATTCTTGGTCAACAAAGAAGAGGTTTCTAATCCCTACAACTAACAGCTCAATATTCTTCTTCCATTATCCTTTATTATTACATGCAGGCAATGACCATGCATGTTTAGATACTGAACTTAAACACGATCCTATAAGTTACAAATACATTCTGGGGAGCTGTTAAAAGGAAATCAGAAAGGTGCATTACCCAATAAAGTGAGATCATAAAACTATACACTTTAGTCACTTCAAAGAAATTAACATATTTCCCCAGACTCCTTTTGTAAAATCCCAATCATCCAAATAAATGACCTGTGAAATAAGCCTCTATCTAAATTAGTCTATAACCTTCAAGTCTTTCCCCCACCAAAATCTCTCAAGTCTTTAATGGGACCACATTCCTCTCATAAAGCAATCTAAGTTTCATAGGTTCACTCCTCAAGGAACAAATCACAAAGGAACAGTACAATTTCCCCTCTATTTACTTTAGGTTTAGGAAAAACACCACAGGAAAATCCAAAGCACCATTAGACTGTGGAGAACTGGTTACCATTGCAAAATGCAGCAGTCTGATACTGCAAGCATCCTCTCAAGAACATGCTTCTACCCAGTGTGTAACTACTGAGATGGCTTATCCCCAAACTTATCAGAAGCTTTGAAACTGCAGTCAGTATCCATAACAACTTGCACCACTAAAGGCCCTGGTGTACAGTGTTCAGTGTGGAAAACACGAAGTGGAAGAAAACACCACTTGTACATATTTCTCGTATGCCATTTCTTTGTAACACCCCATATTGTTATTCCAGTTACACATATAACTACTCATAAAAAATTCTTCTGTAGTTTACAAGGAGAGGAACCCACACAGTGCTGGAATATGTAACTGAAATAGGAGCATTTTGATTTTGCACCACAGACATAAGTCACTTGCTAATTGGATTCTTACATTTGGACATCAGCCTTTAATCTCATGCCTCATTGCCCAGGAAACAGTTGCATTTGTTCGTGGCTTCCTAATTGTGATATATATACTTATATGAGAGTATAACAGTCATTCATTCAGACTCACCTGCTGCTTTAGATTTTCCCATTTGAAGTGAGGCCTGAGGACATAAAAGGTGTTTTGTCTGTGAAGTGTCCTTCTCCTCGCCGTGTCCTTTAGATGATGTTCACAGAAAAAGTAGAACGTCAGTGATCATTGTTTCTGTCCCATGGCTCCAAGTGAGACAGGTATAATATAGATAAGCAAATCTAAATGAGTGGATAATGAAAAAAAGAATTAACTTCCTTTATTTTTTTCATAGTAAATGAATATTTAATTATTTATGCAAGAATCAGAAATTTCTGAAATTGATTGGTCTAGAAATCACAGGGTAGAATCCCACAAGCAAAGACATCTACAGATGTACCCACAAGCCAGCAGTTCCAAATTGTCCCAGCAAATCCAAACCCATTTCAAGCATCAATGCAAGATCCAGTTGCACGATAGTCCTCTGCAAAAGAACCCCACCTTTTTATCTGAAATAACACATATTTATATATATATTTGAAATAATATATTTCTATAGCATAGGTTATAACAGTCTTTTTTTATTATTTTCATCTCCAATTTAGTTGAAGATTTCCAAATAAAGACAAATTAAACCCCCAACCTCATTTTACTTCAGCAACTGCTAAATTATTGGTATCATATTGTAAAGTTGTTCAAGTTTATAAGGGTTCTTTCAGAAACCTAACTGATAAATTAGATAACCAGAAAAGTATATATTTTTTTTAAAATTGCAGTTCTTCTTTTAGATAAAAACTCAAATGATATTTTGGCAAATAAACATGAACACTTAAGAAATCATGACCTAAATTTTGATATTGCACAAGTAGAAAAAAGACTACATTAATCAGATAAATTATTCATTCCTCAAGTTATAGGAACAACTAGGATGATACATATCCAGGAATTTCACTTTAATAATTTTTAGACAAACTAAAATGTCAGATTTTAGCATTTGTATGTAATTCCATGTATAGTTATGACTCACAAATCTTTATAACTGTAAAAGTAGTCACCAATACTAAAAAGGGAGAATTTTCTAGCAGTTAGCACCTCAAAATTAACAAGAGACAGGGAGCAAACCCATTAATAATTTAGCAAATAATATATTGCTAAATACCAACTTTTGCATGGCATCCATCTCTCTTTAAAAAACTATATGGAAGCAAAAGTGCCCATCCTTAATTATGACGGATTGTATGCAATACGATTTCATACAATGAAATTGTATTGCAAGCCAGTACCTGAATTGGTTTACTTTTGATCTTAAAAGTTCATCTGAGCTGCTTCATCCCTATCAGTCATGAGGTTCACAAAATAAATAAAAAGCAGGCCACAGCAATACTGACTTCCCAGCTAGCTGCAAGTGGTCGTAGGCCTCCTGAGGCTTTAGGCAAGCGCACACCGAGCCCCACGCGGGATTGTTTCACACCAGGGGCGCACACCCTGCCAAGCTGGACCCCACAGACTCGCTGTGCCACGGCTGACAGGCTGAGAAGCTGGGGGGAAAGAAAGGAAGGATGCTTTCCTGCAGTAAGTTCATGGGTTGAGGGTGGTCATCATTACTTCAGATTACTGTGACTTTTCCCTGCCCTAAAATAGCGCTAAGGTCCACCTCCTCACCTGCTCTTCAGCACTGGCTCTGTCCAGCCCCGGGCAGCTCTGCAAGAAGGGGAAGACAGCAGTGCCATATAACCTGTATTTAGGTAAATCCCTGATCATGGACTTCCATTCAGAGATGATTTTTTTTATGTAGGAATGCAATTTGAAACTATAAACCTTCAGATCTCTTCCATAAACATACAAGAATTACTTTAATGGGCCAACAAAAACTTTATCAGCTGAAGTCTGGTCTTGTAACTCCTACAGGGTTTATAGGATTAAATTCAGTGTCTTTTTAAAGTCTCACTACCATATAATTCTTTACTTTTAAGCCTCTTTTTCACCATCTTTCACTCAAACCATGCAAATACATTTTTGAAGCGTGGATTAAGTCTCTCATGTTTAATAAAAAGTCTATATAAGTTATTTTTCAGCTTTGTTATAAATTAATATGGTAAAGTCTGTCAATGAACTGAACATATCTCTATTCTGTTCAAACTAATCCACTCCAATATTAACATTTTAAATATTTATGTAAAATATTACCAATACACATATTGTACATCCAGTGTTTGTCCCACAGCAGCACAGCAAAACAGAATCTTTTGGTATATCTCTGCTGTATTGCAAGTCAGAATCATGCTTCAGTTCCTTCATTCTGTTTTGCATAACATTATTCATAACACTTTCACCATTCATTTTTCAGGATTATTACAGTTAGGCCTTACTCAAATCTACAATCAACCTGTCTCACACCACAACTTCTCTCCCTACAGAAAAGGCTGAATAACTCAAAGGACCTTGAATCTCATTTTCATTCCCAAACTCGCATCACAAATTTGGAAACCATTTCACAAAGTGACTTACTTTATAAACCTCTATAATTTGTTTAACCCTGTGAGATGGGGCTCACACTGGGCTGGTGACCAAGCAAGGCCACTTGTGCACCAGCACTTGGCTGGGCTCCCAAGAAGGGGTCAGCATCTTCCTCCTCCCTGGCAGTGGCCTGACAGAGCTCCAGAGAGGTGACAAGCATAGGGCAAAGCTCCCAGCAGATGGGCAGGCAAGGCCTCACCTGCCAGAGGAGGATGCAGAGGTTGCTCTGTCCCAGCCATCAGCTGAGCTTTTACTGAGAGCAGCTCCACACTGCGGAGACACCTGAATTCATAGCAACACCATCAAGACTAAAATATCTCCTTCCCCCTCCCCCTATCTCTGCATGTGTACTGTGCCATCAGCCTTTCAAATTATCCCAGAATTTGCTTCCAAGTTCACTTTTTGAAAGCCAGGCCACTCATATTTTGTATTTAGTCACAATGAAACCACAGCAGTAAATGATTTCTAGTTAACGCCACAGTCTAGTTCCGGTTTTATGTCATTCTGTAGGAGAGATCTCACCCTAATCAACATGCTTTAATGGGATTTTATTTTGAATTCATTAATATATCTTGTTTGCTTTTATAAATGATGTCCACTTTTTTTGCATACAGGATCTATATTTTGAGACTTAAATATTTCATTATAATCCCATTAAAACAAACACATCTATAACTATTTAAAGACCTGTTAAAAAAAATAAACAGTTCTGGACTGCTAAAACTGCTGTACAGCTATACATCTTTTCTCCGTCTCTCAAAAAATTGATTTTTAGAGCTTTGCCACGAACCTTTGCAGTGCTTAAGACAAATGGATCATACTATTGAATCCAGCCCTCAGGAATCTTACTTCAAAATAAATCAAAACCAGAACCATTCTTTCCTGAAGGCCCACTAAAACTTGTGTAGAAAAAATAATTAACGTCTTCACAAAAACAAAATAAGTTTATGTGACTAGAGCAATGTATAGAACACTAATAGCATGTTTATAATGACTAAATGGAAAATGAAGATAACAGAAAAATATTAATAACCCTTGTGTACAAGGACAGTCATCTCCAAGTAGGCAAAATTAACTAATAAATTATTGTGCAAAGCTGCCATTTTTATGTAGCTGTCAACTGCTTCAGTTTCATTTTTTCCAAGGCCTGGAAAACGAGGTCAAGATCAGTTTCTGCCAATTAACTCAGAGAAAACTATTGTGAAAATCATAGACTTTCTGAAAAGCAAGCATTAATATCCTAGTTAGGAAAAAAAAAATCCATTTCAAAGTTCAAAATAAAGGGTCACATCATTCAGCCATAGCAAACCATCACTATTTATATACTTACAGAGAGCTTTCCCTATAGGTACATAGACATGCAATTATGTCACATAAGCAATTGCCCATAGGTTTAGTGACTCAAATTGTCCCACACAAACATGTATGGATAATTAAAATGAATGACCTGACCCTTTACTCTCATATAGTTGTGCAACCCACCAGCTGGTGTCAGTGCAGCCGGTCCTTCCCTCCCTTGCATTTCTAATCCACTGGTGTGCAAAGCACTCACCTCTTAGACAGAGCCCGAGGCTGCCGAGGCTTCCCTGCAGCTCCACCACCAGCGCGTGGGCCTGGCTCTCTGCCCCACCTCTTGAACACATGAGAGCTGTTTGCACTAATTTGTTGCAGGTGGCTGTGGTCCTCCCACGAGGTCATCAGTGGAGACTATAACTCATCATACAGAACCACCCTGCTCACCTGCCACAGCCCCATGACCAATACAAGATGTTTACGAGCTTCTGCAAGAGGCAGCTGCATCAATTTCTGCCTGCCAGGAGAATCCTGCTGGGGGCTTGAACCTGAACACTTGTGGAAAAAGATATAAACATTAGTATGGGAAGGAGAGACATAAAAGGCTTTAGTACTTGGTATTATGGGCATAGTAACTGAATTTAGATTTTTGCTTATATTATCAGCAATACTCCAGGCTTCTCTTAATGCATGAAGAATATATTGTTCAGTTTCCTCTGAAAAATGCAGCTGAAAGAATGCAAGAGCGTTCCCTGAAAAGTCTAACTTTGAACCATGATTTCCTCAATTTCCGCTGTATAGGAAGATTTGGCTGGTTTTATTGTTGTTGCTTCCCCTGTCCTCACCAATTCATATTCATTTCAACTAATTGCCAACAAATCAGTTCAGGACCCTGACTTTAGCTATCTATAGCCTGCCGGATCTGGCAGCTAGATGGAGGGATCAACTAAAAAAGCTAGTGAGAGATTCTGGGCATTCATTGAGCATAGTTTCCTAGGAAAGCTGCTCTTCATGGAAAGTATAACTGTAGTGGTTTGGCCTGTCTATCAGCTTGGGAATGAATATGGCCTCAGAGCATACAAAGTTTGGCCCTCCACAGCTTAAGCTATTCACATTTACCTCTAACTTTAGTTTTAACTTGAATCCCTGAAGCTCCTGATTTGTTTTAGCTGTGTTAGATCAGATTTCCTTTCTCTGCTGTAAATGACATTCCGGTTTCATCCAAGCAGGGGTCCCTGAGGTCCTCTTGACCCAATCAATTAGAGAAATTTTTCTTGTGGCCAAGCTACAACAAAAATATAGATTTTTCCTTTCATCCATTTAACCAGCCTACATTTAGTCTCTGTGAGGTGAAAATCAGAGCCATAGCTTGGGGCATTTATTTGCTCTATGATTTTTTAAAAGGAGCTAAGTTGCCCATATAAAACCATAGTTCCCTAGCTTGCATTCAGAAAGCTCCACACAGTTTCTGAGAGTGCAGGAGAAAGCAGTTTGACCCAAAGGGTGCCATGTTCCACTTTTGCACGTGCAAAACCGGGTCAATGCTACACACCCACCCACCCACTCACTGGGAGGTCCTGCACCATAGTATTAATAGTAGTTACTTATGTAGAGGTGAGCCAGTGCAGTTGATCTGTCCAGTTTTTTTCTATGCACAATATTCAATACTGCAGAAATATTACTCTAATATTTAGAACTAGACTTTTTTTTCTACATAAAGCTAAACCATGCAGAAAAGGAGATAATCATGCCTTTCTACTGAGAATCAACATTAATCCCTGTAAATTTTGACACATCACCAATTCATCTTCATGTCTCGGTTCAGTTTACCGTAAGTTATACCTTAAACCAAACTCCACAAATTTCTGAGATCTACACAAAATCCTTGTTGCACCACTTCCCTCACTTGCTATCCCTCACACATGCCCCAGAGCATTACCTCTCCCATCATACACTGCTTCTCAGAGGCTAAGCCTTCCTGACTTTATCACCAGGACACTGATTTCACTGTCCCCATAGAGGTTGCAGCATCTATCCCAGTAATCTGAAAATTCTGCAGTGGTCCAAGAACCAGCTCTGGCCTGGGACAGATAAGTGTTGTAGCGTGTTTAAGAAACCAGTCTCTTCTTTGCAGTGCCTGATAAATCACAAATGCTGCTAGTGCTCTGTACTTCTAGATAAAAAAAGTTAGTAGATATCCTACAATCTGGTCTTTAAAACTTACATGTAGGTGATTTTTCACACTTAGATTGGGTGTTAGAATCTGAGGATATAATCTTCCCTATTATTCAATGTGTCACAGCAGAAAATACCATATTATGAACAGAAAAAGCTGAGATAGGAAAAAGCCAGTCTTGGTTGCACATGTGATGCAGATGAGCATGTACTGAATTTGTGCAAATCCTAACCCCTCTTCATTCAGATTTAAAATAATGATGATTGATGATAATGATGAAGATAAAGTAAGTCACTGGACTGGTATTTTATTATGAAATGTTGTTAATTTCAGCCCATATCTGTATTTAAAAAGAAGCAATCTTAAAAAAAAATAGTCTCTTCAATTATTTTTTTATAAAATTATTTCTGGTAAAGAGTGAATCCAACACTTTTGTAACAAGACAAAAACTGCTTTCCTCTTTCATAAGAAGCAATACCAGATCTCAATTACTGTAATGAGCTGTACAGGGGTGGTAAAAATGCAATAAATAAACAGGACCAAAATTCAACACTAGTCACTCCAATTTTCTGTAACATTCCTAAGCACTCAAAGTTTCCTATTTCAGATCAATACATAAATTATATTTAAATTTTATTGTGACTTTCACTATGTTTCCAGAAGCACTCACAGCTGTAATTTGCCATTTTAGTCTAAATGAAAGGAGTGCATTTTTCTCTCATTGAACCACATAACCTCACTGACTTCAGCGAAACAAGGAGCTGAGAACGAGTCCAGCCTAAGTGCAATGACAGTGTGTATACAGAACGCTGTATGTGCTGTTTACAGCGGGATGACATTTTGCAAAGGTAAAGCTGATCCTGCTATGTTAAAAGAACAATTTTGTCAAAGGAGCAGCAGTAACACGTGATATGTTACTGAGTTCTGCTTTAGTGTTTTTCATATTTTAGCTCTTTAATTTGGTACTGAACAAAACTATCAAGTTCACAAAAAATATTAACACTACCGTAGTGCTGTGCTGCAAGGTTAAAAGATGGCTACAGCACATTAAGGTTCTCCTGTTTAGTATAAATAAGGGAATGGAAAAGGATATCTTACAAACTTTCTTGGAAAGATTTCCTATATAGAGAGAACACACAAAGGCGTGCTATATAATTAACCAATAAAACACTGTTTCAAGCAAACGTTAGAATACTAAAAAATGAGTACAGTTTAGGCTTTTTGCAACTCCAGTGACCAGATATAACTGCTCCAAGCTCTTCAGGCAATCTTTAGAGGTTGAATTTTCACATCCCCAGACTCACATCCTGAAGAGCGTGCTCAGCAGCCACTTCACCTCCTCCTCACCCAGCCCTCAGTGCTGCTCTGCCTTAACAGCTTATCATGGGTCATATGCATATCTAAGCATTCACGATACAATGGCTTCATAAAATCACCCAGAATTCACAAGTTACATCTTTACAAAGTCCCCAGCTGCCAGACAATAGTGTAAATGTATAAAAATATCTACATAGGCATTTTGCTTTATAGCTCAGCAACAGAAAATTACAGTAATTATAAATAATGAAGTCTCTGTCAGGCTTCGGTGATGGGAAAACTGAAAGACACCTAAAGGGAACATCCCTCTGCCTTCCCCACTGAGACATCTATTTACAGGTGCTTTCCAACACGGGCACAGCCTGAGAGTGAGGAGAAGCAAGGAAGTAGCTACTCCACCCACTACATCTCTCAGACACTGCAGAGTAAAGATTCCTTTGGGAATCCAACTTTAGAAGGGGCTCAAAGCAAAGACAACTTCTGCTCTGTGAGCCAGCAGCAGTGGTGGAGAGGGCAGCTGCAGACTTGACAGCTCCTGCTGCTCCAGCATGCACAAGGCAAGTCCTGTAATTGGGGATCTACAGCTTTGGGAGATGTGTCCTTTGCCTATCCTACATCACTGATGCAAATCCTCATGGAGATTGGATTACTTTGTTCTCTTCTCTATGCTTTCTATTAAACCATGTTTGCAAAGGATTAAAAACAGCTCCAGTAAGGCTCCAATGATAATGTGAAACAAACGTTCAAAGTGCTTTAGATAATATATGCAGAATTTAGACCTATTTTCCTTAGACAGAATTGAGAGGAATAAAGCAGGTCACAGTAAGGACAAGTCAGCTAGCAGACACAACCTCAACTAGCTAAAGCAAAACAGTATTTTTGCTAGCAAATGTTAAGCCTTCCCTGTCCCTCACCTGTGCTGGAGCTACACAGTTGTGGCTGGCCACAAAGTAGAAACAGAAGTCCAGATCTGTCTGAGAAACACTAAACAGGTGCCACAGCTTCCACAAGTTTCAAATTTTGTGGCACAATTTTATATCCTGAAAAGCAATGACACTTTTTTACTGGTAAGTTAGAAAGTAAAAACAAGTAACTATATAGCCATATCCTCCTTTCACTCCATTCTGCAAAATGATGTGTCTATGAAGAGGAAGATAAAGATTTTAAAAATATGAAAACTTAAAAAAAAAAAGAGAAGTTACATCTCAAGTTTGGATTTAAATAATGTTGTATGCTGAAATGTCATTATTTCTTTATCAGAATGTTTAAAAAAGCCAAGTATCCAGTGGCTTAGTGGCCTGGGATATTTGGTGAGGACTGCTCACTGAATTTTGCTCTGATATCATAGCATAGATCTGATAGGTTTGAGGTGTAAAAATCAGTTATAATTTTTTTAGGTGGGTCTCCAATTTTGGGAAAATAAATATTGTTCTATCATCCTTGGACAAAGATAGCAAACATCACCAGCACAATTGTGGAAAGAGTGTAGAATGGCTTGGCATTGCTCTTCCCAAATTCATGACCAGATTTTAAAAGTGATCCAAAAAATTGTAGGAGGAAGAAATGTGTGCCAATTCAATCACTACAGCTGACTGCAAATGCACGATAAATTACATTTTCTGATGTTTTCCCAGACTAGCTTTAAAATCCTGAAGTGATTGGATGTAATCTATGATTGGAATAACAACATGAGCATCATCAGAGAAGTGTATTTCACAAAACTGAAAGGTTAAAATAGCACAGCTACTCATAGAATTTGTACTACTTCATTTGGCAATCTGTGTGCAGATTTGTCACTTGTTCAGCTGCCCCTAATAGGGTCATTTCTATAGCAGGCCTATGGTGGCTTATGCTTCAGGATGACATGAAGTTTGCAATAGCACTTGAAAATCATTCTACATTATATGATCACTGCACAGAGTGATTCACTTGCTAGATGAGATGATTGGACAGTCTGCTCTGAAAAACCCCAGTTTCACTTCTGTTGATATGCCTTGGCTTTCAAAGTGCTTAACCTCATTTCTAGGATGGAAAATGTTATCTGGTCTGTCACTGATGTTCTGGAGAGGATAGAACTTTTCTCTTTAATCATCATCTTAAAGTTCACAAAATTGTTTGTTTCAAACTAGCTTAAGTTTGAGATTCTAACCCAAAAATTGATGACAGAAATGTCTGCGCTCTGTTTAGACATGACAAGGATACCCGAAAGCTAGGGAACACTGAATAAACGTCCAGTTATACCTATGTAGCAGTTCACCAGATCAGTAGCACATAGCAATTAAAACCACTCAGTCAGACTTTTAGCTGGTGACATCTCCCCTTGACCCCCTGGCAGCAGCAGAACTTCCAGTGCTTAACTTCACAGGGCTGGATGAGCAAAAGTCTAATACAAAGGGATCCTTTAGATCAAAATTGAAAATTTGAAATAAAATGCTCTGTAGTAAGTACTGGAGATATATCTGCATTAAAAGCA
>WAAG01013268.1:532-18531 GCA_013390105.1 Tichodroma muraria | reverse complement strand
TGAGCTTTGGAGGAAAATGTTTCTTCTGGGAGGGCTACATCTCAGTGATGGTTTGGATTGCTCTAGTTCTGAATTTAAGATTTCATTGATAATACTCAGTACCCCAGCAGGTCCTGTCTGAAAGTATTGTCCTGTGCATTGGGCTGTGATATCATGCTAGTATAGCTGCACTGTGAGGTATGATTATAACCTCCAAGCTCTTCTAGCTAAGTTCTCGCAGCTGCTGCAGGACAAGGACAAAGATCCTGACCTCACAGAATTACCCAAGACGTTCTTCTGTAGGGTTTAAACTCAGTGATGTGTCATAAAACACTGAATCCAGATACCTAAATACTGGTCCCTCATGTCATTTTATATCTTCAGTGGTACCTTGACACATGGGGTTGTGTCTTGAAGGATGCTTTGAAACATTGTGGGGATGGTCAAGATGCTCTCTGAAGCATCAGTTATGACATTGGTAAAAATGAGAACTTTTATGTCTGGCAGTCATGCTTGTCCTTCATGTTAAAGTTAGGGGATCACTGAATTTAGCTCCTCTCAGGTGTAATCTAACATCTTTCTCATCCCCAGTTCAAAAACTTTGCTCTCCATTTCTACTGAATTTGGCCTTATTTTTTTCTTCTCAACTCCATGTTGACTTTACTCCCACCCAGCTTCTCTCTTTCTTCCATACTTTCTAGGACTTCTTCTTGTAATAGTCAGAATCTTATTTTTCACCCAAGCCCAATATCACTGTCCTATCTGGACTGTAGTTCTCTTGGAAGTTAGGAGCATCTTGGCAGTCCTGCTGAAGACTGGGTTTTGGAGGGTTTTCATGACATCTCAAACACTGTCTTGGGAAATTTAGAAACATCATTATCTGTTTCAGCAGGGATTTTAATTTTCAGGAGAGATCTACCTTTCATTTTTAAGACTTCACCATGTCTGCTAGCAAGCAAATTTTCTGTCACTTCATAAAACTTTTATCTGCACACCATGTACCCAGAAGTGTGTCTCACAGGGTGTCTTTATAATGTTCTGATGTTGGAGTTCTGCTTTACAGGAGATTCTTAACTTTCAGGAAGACGAGAATCTCAGCAGAATTTGGTTTAGAACATTTAGGGGAGAAGTTCAACCAGGTCAAATACTGAGTTTTGTACATATACAAGGAAGGCTTTACCTGACATGGTTGCTTCTAACAGTAAGGAGATGGCATTGATTATATTGGAAGTCCTTTCTACTTGCTGTGGTGTATTTTCCTCTGTTCAATCTCCTTTTCAAGTTCTACTGCACAAAAAAATACTAAAAAGATAAGCTGTGGGTAAGCATGTATCTCTGGATGGCAAAATATTGAAACAGATTTCCTAAAGTAAATGTGGAATCTTTATAGTTTGAGCATTTAAAATTAAGTTGGGGGAATCTTTAATTCAAGACAGTTTAGGAATCTATGATCTGTCTTGAGACAGGCAAATGGAATAGACCACAGGGCCTCTCTCAGCCCAATTTTCCATGATTTTGTAATTTCCAACTAAATCCCCAGCCACTACACTATAGTAAAAGTGAGAGTAAAAAAAGGTATTTTCCTTATGAGAATAGTAGTCTTAATGAAGTCTTTTGAGCTAGGACTCAGACAACAACCTCAGGTGAAAGAATAGCCAGCACTAACAATAAATGTTTCAAATCCTGGTCTGGCCTGTATGCCAAAGATGGTACTAACTCATACCTTTATTTTAATTAAATACCTTAATGAAAAAACCCCAACATTTTAAAAATTGAATCAGAGGATTACGTGGAAGAAAAACAGGACTTACCTTGTGAAAACAACTAACACAGCAAAAAGACTTTCCTCCTGCAGCATATTCACACTGAATTATGCTAAGTACCAGTTCAGTGACACGGGGCTGGAAACACCAAATTCCCTGTGTAGCTTGTCATTGTTATGTACAAGGATTTGGCTGCAGCCTTCATTCCCTGCTCTCCAAAGAAGGCTACCCTTTCTCCCAGGTGACCACTGGGACTGATGTGGACCAACACTGGGGAGCACCATCCACTTCTCTTCAGGTTGCACACCAGTACTGAGGGTGAACTAGAATATGTTCTGAAGTGGAAGTTTCCAGCATGGAGAAAGTAGTTACCTCGATCTTCTGCTTGGCTAGACCTTGTGGCCAAACTACATTTGCAGATGGAAGTTGTCCCCAGGAACACCAGCTGGGAAAGTCCAAAAACATTTATTTGTCACCTGGGAGAACATCATTACCTATCCCCTCTAACCAACCAAGTCCCCCCAAGAAAGAAATCAGATGCTGAGTGTTATTAGTGTTTCCCAGATGGGAAATGGCAAGACTAAATGCTCATCTCTGCTGCAGATTTGTCTGTCATTTCCTGAGCAATAAAACACAAACCAGCCTTTGTTTAAGCTGCTTTGTCTCATTTTGAATTTGTGCCCAAACATCACTCTTTTCAGTCTGAAGAATACCCTAGAAATAAAAGAGCTGTAAGCTTTATGACTGACAACAAGAAAGGAGGAAACTTGGTTAGCTGAAGGTGTTGTGTTCTGATGACAAGCCCCAGGAGAATGTGGCAGAACAGAACTGAGCACAGAATTGAAGCTGGCAACATTCAGTCTGTTTTCTCCTTTATTTGGGTGCTTAACTCAGTTGTGGATGTTGCAACTTAACCTTCAACTGCAGCAAGACAAGCAGGAACTGAGTTGTGACTCTGAAGCTGCCACCACAGAGCTCTCCCTTGCCCAGCCACTTCCTAGAGGCACCTTGGAATGAAGGGTCTGCAGCAGCAGCAACAGAGGGATGAGGCTTTCTCCACCTGCACAGGTGGAACCAGTTGCTGTTTCATTCAGGTCCCTGAATGAATAACCTTCACCAGGGAGAGTTGGAAAGTGAACCAGGACAGATCTCTGAGGTATTGGGAGCTGCTATTGTGCTACCTTCTCACAGAAGTCACTACAGGGATGTGCCCACGTGGAACAGCTTTAGGGTAAGCTAAATCTGCAGAGTTCCTGCTGCTGCCATGGTGTGGCATCCACTACTACAGAGGCACAGGTTCAATTGGAAATGGATTGGAAAATCATCAAGATCGTTCAAAATCATTCCAGTCCAGCTGTTAACCTACCATTGCCAAGGTCCACTAGATACAATGCACACCAGTGCTACCTGTGTGTTACCTGCATAACAACAGAAAAGGTGGCAGCCTGATTGAATATATTTTTTTACTGTATCCCTTTTTTATTTCTTCATTCCCATTCTGTAAGATGTCCTCCTGACTTGCTGCTCTTGATAGTAGAGGTGAAAGAAGGCAAACACAATCAGCTGCACAGATAAGAAGCAGTTCACACATGTGCCTGTCTGCAAAGAGCCAGCATGGATAATCCAGCCCTGCCCCTAGTTCTTGTGGTGAGAGCAAGGCTTTCCTTATTGAAAGGCCAGCTGTAGGAGTAAGGAGCCAAGTCCAAGTCACGGCTCATCTCCTAACACTTACAGAAAATACGTGAAGGGGTTAGGAAGACAAAGGCTTTCCTAACTAAACATACTGTTATGGCTGAGATTGGTTGTTCTGGTCAGTAAGTGGCTTTGAAACTTGTCCTTTTAGCTGACCATTCTCTGTGAGCAGTGTTTCATTTGCTTGGTCTCCTGGGAGGCCGCAGGGAAGAGGGCCACGTCAGCTGGAGCAGCTGCTGCTGTGGCACAGTCAGAGCATGCCAGGCTGGGACAAGGCTTCTGAGAACCCTGTGGGTTTGTGTGACACTTCTTCTGGTTCAGAGGGTCAGTTACCCCATTTTTTTGCAGGATTAACCTAAGCACTGTGTCAGCTCATCCATGTCTGCAGTTTTTCCAGGAGGGTGTGTTAACAGTGAGCTAGAGAGGTTTGGGATGATTAGGGCTGCTGACAAAAAAAATACCCACTACATGCTCTGCATCTCCTTACAGAGTATTAATATGCTGCTCTGAAGAGAAACTCCCAAATGGACCTCAGTGTTTGTCTTGGCTGATGCTCATAAACTGATTCAAGACTAGTTACTTCAAAGAGGCAGACAGTCTAAAAGTAATGCTGTTGAGCCAAGGCCTTTTGCTGCTTTGTTTTTCTAATTTTATAAATTCTCCAGCCAGTCTGCTGAGCTATTTTCCAATTCCTGCATGGAGAAAGCTGCTGCTGCTGCTTCAGGCTTTTTCCAGAGAAAACTACTAAAGGGGATGAGGTGCTGTGCTGTCTGGTGCTCCCAGTCCCAGCTTCTTAAAGAAGAGATTCCCACAAGAACCAGTCCACGAAGGGCCAGCTGCTCTACAAAACCTGCCTGGGGCTTATCACTGTTAAAGACAGTGACTTAAAATTCCTATTCATATGAAGCTTCACCATCTGTCAATGTTCAATGCTAATATGAGGATGGATATTCCTCCAGGAATTTCAGATCTTTCCAGCTCCCTGGAATGGGCTGTTTTCCTGATGAGCCACATCACAACTTTTTCTTTCAGGAAACACTTCATCTATCCCCTCATTAGCTAGGGCAGAACCACTAAGCCAAGAGCTATGAATTTTCTCCTGCTGTGCCTGTCATCTCAAACTAGGGAAGACGTATCCATGGAACTACTGCTATGCATAAAGTAAAGCACATGATCATATATTTTGTCAAATCCATGCCTGCGTGTGGAAAGGGAATCTTGGAGATTTCCTCTGTGGAATTATGACTATCAGACTGCAGATCACAAGTCTGTTCCATTTACCAGACACTGTCAGCACCTTTCTTCCCTGGGTGTTTATGGATGTTACTTGTAAAGCAGCCTGTAACAACGCCATCTGTCCTGCCTCGGATAGTTACTTCAGTCCCTCATTTATCACCGCTACTTTTCTCTGAATACTTGCCATTCTTACACGTCATTTTTGTGCAGGAGAGTTCAGCCTTCAGTGGGCTGTTTCTAACAAGCTTCTCATTCAGCACAAGGCACATAATCCCATGAGATCCCAGGAAGAGCTGTGACCCTCTGTGCTGTGGAAGTCACAAGTGCCACCCGTGGTTATTTCTTAGCCTCCATGCACTGATGGATCTGCACGTCCTCAGTGTTTCTTTCTCCCTTGATGCATTTGCACTTCTTTACTCCTTTTTAAGCTCCTCTCAGTCAGCGTTTATCATGCATTTGATGTACAGATATCTCTTCTAAAACCTGCAAAATGACTCATCTGTTTTTGTTCCCTTTTTACCAGTACATTTCTCATGCATTTATGCCTATAAACAGATCTTTGAGCAGTCTCCCCTAAAGTCACACTGGCTGCTTCATACTACTTGCCTTCTTCTTTCTCACCAAAACCATAATCTGTTATTCCTTGGTCAAAATAGAGGCCTCAACATTTTCACAAACAGCTGAAATTTAATCCATGCTATCCCCTTGCACCACAGAAACAATGTTGGTTAATTTGGGGAATCTAATACTTTTTTGTACTTCTTCATTCTAGTACTTGTAGAAATACCTGTATAGCTTAGGATACTGCCCTGGAATTGCTCATCACAGTGTTTTATTTCTCCAGCTTATACAGAGAAAGGGAAGTAAAGACACCCTGCACTGATAAAAAACATCAGAAAAACTGGTTACAACTGAGTGGTCTTTTGCTCAGAGCTGAACAACACATCAGCTCCATCCAACAGGAATTAGATTTAGTTAAAAATCATATGCTCTGGGATGCAGTATGGTGGCATAAATTAGTGGTTTAAGCTGTATAAACGTGAGTCTGTGGTGCAGGGAGCTGCCTCCCTCCATGGGCTGCGTCAAATGGCTCTTACTTTGCAGATTTCTTTTGCTGGTTTTGGCAGGTCCTTAACCTTGGTAGCCACCTAATTGTTTCCTCAGCTTCAGTATGACCTTTTCTGTTTTGGAGGGGCAACCTCTACCTGTGAAATATTTGATGGCAAAGTCATGTACCCATTGCAGAAGGAAGGGCAGTCTCCAACCACCACCCTGGCTTTGGGTGAAAGAAATGCTTTAAAAGGCAAAAGAAAGCACAAGAAAGGTGATTAGTGTTAAAACCCGTGGGTGGAGAATAACGTACATCATTTAACAAAAAAGAAGAGTGAGCTCTGCTTGATCTTGGGTAAGAAGTAGTGGGCATGAGAGAACTAGGAATGGTCAGGTAAGACAGTTTGTTAGCTGAAGAAAAGGAAATAACAAACAACAGGAAGGACTAGGTCTGAGAGGAAAAGAGAGAAAACTCAAATCCATGGAGGGAGAAAAGCCATACAGATAATGAAGAGTGGGAAAAGATGAAACATCCTTAAAGGCAGAAAGAAAAAGATAAATTGAAGACCTTGAAATAGTAAAGTATTTATAAAATGGAGGAAGAAGTGATTGGACAAAAAGTGATGCAAGGAAAAGAAAAACAGAAACTGGACTGAAAGAAAAAGTGAACATGGAAAGGGTTTTTTAGATAATGAAACACTCAAAACCCACACCTTTTAAGCTAATGAGCATCTTTTTGTGCTTCTGTATTTCACTGAAGTTCCCTGGCAGGCACCCAGGTCTCCATGTTCAAACACATTAGAATCTCAGCCACAGAGCTTCCCTGTGTACTGTCTCATCAGAATAATTTGCAGTAGAAGTTGGGTACAGTGTTTCCCTACTTCTGTGGATTAAACTCAGCCCTGTTTCAAAATGCATCATCAGGTTACTTCAGAAAGGCTTTCGTTTTTCACTCCAAATTTTGTTGTGGGTGAAGTCTGAATGTCTTGTATATTCCTCTGGATCTTCTATGCCACCAGTAGCCCAGCTGGAATTAATCTCAACTACTTCAGTGAGCCCAGCAGCTGCCATATGACCAGAAATCCCTGATGTCTTTGTCATGCCCATATAAAAATACCAGATACTGCATTTGTGTGCAGTCAGCCTGAGGCTCTCGAGGAATTGCTGAATCAGCCTTTAGGGTTTTGGAAATCAACTAGAAAAGGGGAAAAAAATCTTAACCCTTCATTAAGCACTCCTCTGCTTTCTCTTTACTGTGATTACCTATCTGCCAGGATACCCATGCATTTTGCACAGTATACACATTATGCAGAGACTTGACCATGTCTTTCACATCTATAGGTCTGTGAGGAAGAAGGAGCCTCTTTTCTAACCCTTTCTGTAAAAGTAAATACTAAAAGTACTGTATGCCAGAGCAGCATGTTTAGGTGACTTTGGTGGAAGAAATACTTGGAATAATTATTCTGGACATGGATGACCAGGTTATCCCAGTCCTTTATACACATCAGTGGGCTGGCACTGTCAGCTGGTAGACTTGCTACTGGAAGCTGCTTGCCTGACAGAATTTCTGTCTCCCCATATGTCCAGGAAAAGGAAGGAAAAGAGAGGCTAATAAGGAAAGTGAGCCTCTTGCAGCCCAGTCTGTGCCACAGCATTCTCTCAGCAGTTCAGCAATGAGGCTTTCTCACAGAATATGGAAGACACCTAAGAGCCAAAGCCTGGATTTGTTATTCCAGGTACTTAATCGAAACTACCCAGCAGAGAGTGCTGCCAACATGTTACAAGGCAGTGAAATTTAAGGAAAGAGGAACCACATCCTGGTGCTTTAGGCTGCTGGCCCATCAAGTATAGACTTGAATAATAAATCTTCCAGCTAATACAGAGAAAGAAACTTTGCAACAGAATGCTCAGGGATGAGGTTGATTTAGCGACAGCTTCTACAAATGAGGAGTTAGCTAGCAGATAACTGCCTTCTCTATCATGTGGAAGCACAGGGAATCTTCTCTGATAGCTTCTAGATTTCACTGAGCTTCTCACCAGTTCCTGAGTGTGTGTGGGAGAGGAAATCTGGCCCTTCCAAACACTTTAAAGGAGAAGAAAGTAGTGCCAGACTAAAGTTGTTCTATTGTGCATATGCTTATATTCTGAGATGGCATAGGCATGACTGAACCTAAACAAGTCATGCAGTGTGAAAAACACTTGGTAGGTGAATGTAACAGAAGAAATGAGATGGATGATGAGAAATGAATCTTTCACCCTAAATCTTAGCTCATAACTCTATTTGAATCTGGGTCAGGAAACATCAAAGCCTTCCTTGTCAGCGCTGGTTGACATCCTGTATAAAGTGGCTCTTTCCCATTTTATTGCAGAAAATAAATATATCTGGCACAAAGACATGGATAGAGTGCACCTTATTTGGTTTCTTTTTTGCTGCCCCTAAGAAAGAGGCCAACAACGAAATGAGTATCCGGAACAAACTTCCCTCTTCATGAAAAGAACTTATCCTTTCATGTTGTGGTGGAAACAGTCGGTGAGGGACAAAAAAGCTGTTTGATCTGCTGCTCCCCATGTTACATCTGTTGTTTAAATGCAGGATGTTCTCTTTCCTGGAGGACAAGGCCAGCAATTTTCTGCAAATGGATCTTCTAATTACTGTAGAGAATGTGTGAAATCTCTAACAATGACCAGCCAGAGCTGTGCAGTCCTCCAGCTTTCTGAAGGATCAGTGGAGAACTCAGTAGGCAGAAAAGGAGCTGTGTAAGAGTTTCAGTGATAGAGGACCTTTTCCTTCACAGCAAGCATACCCAGAGAACTTGAATATTGCTGCAACATTATGACAGATGTATTTTCAGTCTCGCACTTGGGTGTTTTAATGTCGTTATAAATGATCAAAAATAATTATATGACTGCACAATGTAGCAGTGTGGGAAGCACTGTATTAGCTATTGCACTTAATTATTTAATACAGAAAATTATCTACGCGGTGTTAAAAGCCCAGTGGGATGGTGAACCAGGGCCTCACTCACAGCAGCAGCAACAGCCTGGAAAGGGAACAGTGCCAGGGAAAAGCAACTTGCTCTCCCTCTCAGAAAATCCCAACTCTCTATCACTTCATGTGAGGTTGTTTTAAAGGGTCAAAAGCTCTCAGAGATGTGAATCTTCATGTAAGAATGGTACCAGGTAACAGACTGTGATACAGCACCTGTTAAAAACTATTCATCATGTTAGAAAGTGACATTTCCACTGGCAAATGATCACCTACTGACATCTAAGAGAGGTGATCTCCCTTCTCCCGTGCATCTGACTTTTGGAGACCTTGGAAACTTTAGTTTTCTTTGTTTCTGCTTCCCCAAGAGTGGAATGAGAGTAATCATCCTCTTTTGGCAAGTTATGACTGATGGATTAATAAAAATAAGTATTATTTTATTACCTACTCTAATCCATATAAAATTAAGCCTTTTATGAAAATGAAGTAACTTTAAAAGAAACTATGCAAAAACCTACTGTTCATACCTACTGTGCTGTTTCTTGAACATTGTGCTTTTCTGTCAGTATCCACAGTCCAGTAGGCAGCACCCAGCAACCACATCAGAGCAGTCCACAGCCTCTTCCCATGCTTCATACAGAGGGAATCTATTTCAAGCCCAGCCCCATATTCAGAATGCTTCTTCACCCACTGCTTGCCACTGTCTCATCTTACCACAACTTGAAGTGACTCTTCACTCTGAGAGATATGGCACTTCTGTTCTTATAGGCTGAGTTTTCCTTCTTTTGAATCATTCTTGCCTGGGCTGGGATGTCAGTCCTAGTTTAGGAGGCAGACAAACAATAAAGCCCATCCTTTAGCTCTTTTCATAGGACTGTTCCATACTGCTGGGTTGGTTTATTGCCTTCAGGAGTTGTTTATTGGCTCTCATCAAGACAATGCTGTTTCTAGACCTTCCAAAGTCTTTGAGCACTTGCAGCTTCTTCCAAATGGAATTTACAGCAAAGTTCTCATGGAATGCATTTTGTGATTAAAGATCTGTTCAGCCATCACATTCACTTTTCAGTCTTTCTGGTAAAACTGGTGCTGATTTTGTTTCTCTTCACTGAGAACAAGTCTGGTTTCTAGCTGCAGGGCAGTAACAATTAAATGACTGCTGTGAAGTTACTGTTCATGAGAAAAAGGGCCTAAGTCCTCAAGGGGTATTGCTGTGCCACAGTATACCTGTAGGAAGATCAAGGATGTTTATCTTATTTTCTAGGTGGACAGCAAAATTTATAAGAGAGCTTTCAGCTATTCTGCCACTATTTTCATGCATTTATATCAAGGAGGCCTTAGTCATTATTGTTCAGAGGCATTACTCACCCTTCCTTCAAAGGCAGTTAAGAGCAATCCAGACCAAAAATTACATCAGGATCAGCTAGTTGAATCATCTGGTTTCAGCATGCTTTACTGGTATAATTTCCTCAGGCCTTCCCAGCACGTTGCCTGGGAATACACTCTTTGCCATGTCTAAGAGATGCTTTCATAAGAAATGCTTCCATCTTGCCTTTCCCATGCTTCTTTCCCAGTCTTTGGAGGACCTGGGACCAGAACGTTGCACTTCAAGCCTCCCCCGTGGCTGAGAGCTTGTGTATTTCTAGCCACTTTACAGTAAATGAAATGGAGGGAGATGTAAGATGACTGTGCCACCACCTTCAGCACCTGAAGGGTGCCTGCCAGGAGGCTGGAGAGGGTCCTTTTGCAAGGACACATAGTGATAGGACAAGGGGAAACGGCCTTAAACTGAAAGAGGGCTGGGTTAGATTAGGAATTGGGAAAAAATTCTTTACTGTGAGGGTGGTGAGGCCGGTGAGGCCCTGGCACAGGCTGCCCAGAGAAGTGTGGGTGCCACATCCCTGGCAGTGTTCAAGGCCAGGCAGGATTGGGCTTTGAGCAACCTGGTCTAATGGAATGTGTACCTAACCACAGCAGGGATTAGAACTAGATAATCTTTAAGGTCCCTTCCAGCCCAAACCATCGCATGTGTCCATGTAGATGGGCATGGAGGCACTCATGGGGCTCTTTAGAGAATACAGTTCTGGTGGATGAACTGGATTGCAAAATCTGGAAATGGAAATTCTCAGTTCACAGATATGATACAGTCTTTTCTAGTCATGTCCTCCAGACACTATCAATTATCATTAGGTGTGTAGAGCATAAAAAAGAGATTCCGTATTGCCAGCCTCCATAAATGTTAAAGTTTGCCAAATAGTGGTTTGAGGACTTTGGTTCAGGCAGTGGGGTTTTTTTGGTTTTTTTCCTGTGATGGAGATATTTGTTCCCCAGAAGCACAAGTGAGATCTGTAATTTGCTTTAGGACCTAAAGGATCTCAAACAGTAATCAGAAGGTGTCCACTTCAAAGTGGCCAGTAAAGAGGTACCTCAGTTTTCTACAAGCAACCTAGAAATAAACATCTGAGGTCCTTTTCCAGATCACAGAGCCATTCAGGTCCTCCAACTCTTCTGCTTCTGTTAAGCAGAGTGCTCAGGATGTCCAGGCAGGCCTCAAGGGACACCTGTCTTCTTTCACAGGTGCCCTCATTGTGAGAGAGAGCATGAAACAAGTGAGAGAGGATAAAAGAAAACATCAGCATTTTTGAATGTCCATCTTGGGCTATAAGTTGGTCTTGTTTTCTTATGGAATAAGCAAAGAGTCATGAGGCTCCTTCAGATCTCACCAGAACAGTCTGGAGTGATGAAATGCTTCTTTTTTCTTTGCCTGTCTGTGGAAAGATTTGAAGGAGTAGAAGGGAGCCTTGTTTAATTCCCTGCAGCAGTGACTCATTACAGTGACTGGTAGGTGAACTGCAGGGACTGCCTCAGAATTAATCCATCAGTGGATGAGAGTTGATAGATAGTATGCAAATAGATGCTGTTTTCCTGCAGCCTGTCAGGAACTCCAAGCAGCTGCATCCTCCACTTGATTCC
Organism: Tichodroma muraria; assembly: GCA_013390105.1. NCBI lineage: Eukaryota > Metazoa > Chordata > Aves > Passeriformes > Sittidae > Tichodroma > Tichodroma muraria. Next base: position 6,855 of record WAAG01013268.1, on the reverse strand, counting down.
TTCTCCATTAGGTTCTGCTAATTTCCCTGATTGCTGTTATGGCTAAATGGTATCTTAGCACAACAGAATTTGCATCTGACACACATCTCCGTTCCATGTCAGGAGCTATTGTAGCTCTGTAAGATTGTTCAGGACACACGTGAATCCCCCAAATCTGCTGTGTGAGCATGTGCCAAGAACCGTGGAGCTGTGTAAATGTCCTTTGATTCAGTACTGTCCCTTTTGCAAAAGTACTTTCAGGAAAAGCCTCTTCTAATGAAGTCTGAGAACTGACTCTCACAGCTCCAAACAGCCTGCAGCATTTTCAAAAACGAATCCTTGTATTAACTAAACATCAGCCAGACTAGCAGTTCATCTCATTTTGCAAATCCCCAGCAAAGTCTTCTCTGCCCTTTACAATCAGCAGGAAATTTTTGCTAAGAAATCCCACTGAGTATCAGGGAATCAGCCCCTTTCTCTCCTTCCTATGTACTCTCTCCAGCTGATTTAGACTTGATGCTTCTTTTTGTTGTTTTAGCATGCAGGATTATTTCAGAGAAGTGGTAGCAAGGTCATCCTGTAGTTTGCCCTCCTTTTAAGCTGTGCAGTTCTCTCTGTGTCTTAGTTTCTCCTCCTCAGTGCTTCATTCCTGTATTCATAAATACAAACATGCATGCATGTATGCATGTCCTTCCCTTCTTTCCTACAACACTGCAGCATCACCTTCCACTGGGGACCATTCCACCTACATTCAGATCCCACCCAGTGAATAGCCTTGACCTTGCTGTGCTCTTCACCTTTAGAGACTTTTTCTCAGAGAGGTTTGTTAAATTTTGCCAGCCGCCTCAGGGGAGGAAGAAATGAAAACCTGTGACTAAGCAGATAAAAAACTGCACGTAAACTAACCCACAAGTGACCCTGCAGGTCCCACAGCTCGATGCTCAAAACCCAGCCAGTACCATGACTCAACAGCACCCTTCCCCTAGGAACTTCTGTGCTTCAGTGTGAATGCACAGCACTCCAGCTACCACGTATTCTTATTATGCTCTCCAGGTGCCTCTGAGCTTCAGATAGACTCCCTTGGGCAATTTTCCCTGTTGTTGTTATTGAGGCTTCTTAGATGTCCTGTTTAGGATCTCATATTCACAAAAAGTAGAGGAAATGGTGTCCAGAGATGTCAATGCCTCTGTTAGCAGCTAAATAAACCCTAGTTTCTTAAACAGGTAATGTCAGGATCTAGGAAACCTAAAAATGATTGGCATACTCATTCTGAAATGTCTGCTCCTCTCACACAAATGAGATTCCATTCCAGTCAGCTACTGCATATTTATGCTCAGCCTTTCATTAACTTATTGATCATGTGGTGATACACCATCATTTGCTACCTTTGGGGGGAAAAAAAATGGGGAAAAAATGTGCTCTACTGGTGGGGCTATTTTATGCTTCCTGAATATTCAATGCAAACCTCCTGGTCTCTCTCTGTCCTCTTTTCTCCCCAAAAGCTTCACAGATCTCCAAAGACATCCCAGAAGAGAGGGTGACTACCATTCCCCAGTAAACCCCTGAGGATGCCATTATGTGGCATGCAATTATAGCTAAATCAGGGTCAAGCATCTCCCTTTATGGGTAAAATATTGTATTACACTCTAAATTCCTGTACTGCAAAAACAAACAGTGCCATCAATTCGTTTCCAGTCAGACCTCCACCCTCTTGGGAAAAGTATGCAGAACTTTCTGGTGGGAAAAATATTTTGGAAATACGACCTCTTTATTAGAGTGAAAGTTCTTCCTTCATTCAGTTTGTCTTTCATGAGCCACCCTGGTACACTCCAGTGAGGAATGTGGCTTGAAGAGGTAGTTTGAGGTCACAAGAAACAAATCCTGAAGGGGTGTAGCTCACTCTCATTACACACTCATAACTCGTGACCAGGTTATGAGGTCTGATCCAAAGCTAAGTCCCACGAGGCCATTTGTAGGTAAATGTCTCTAAGGAGGGTGGGTGGCTTTTCAGGGAAGTGTTCCATCACCTTGCACCCCAATGAAGCATCTGTGTTCTCTTTTTCCTTGAGCTCTCTTACTGTGAATAATATCTTCCTATTTTTCACCCTTCTGTTTGAAACACAGAGGGAGCAGGTGAGGAGGAAAGGAAGGTTTTAAAATTTATGTTTCCTTAATTCAACACCAGCATTTTGGATGTGGGGTTGAGTAAAACTGCATTCATACCCATGGTTCCTCTCTATCACTCCTCTGAGAGACACAGGAGGAAGAGAAGAGCTCTCTGAGTTCACCTTACAGCCACACAATAACAGACTGGGATAATGCTCTTTCTGGGATCCCAGAGCAGGCCAGCCCATGACTTTCAAGCAAGGATCTTGCTACTGAGACTCAGTAGAGCATCCCAGGAGAAAGAACTTGCAGTGTAAATTTGGAGCAACACTGTTAAGTTGCCAGAGCGACTCCAGATACACTGTGGTGTCTCAGAGGTCCAAAGCAGCTATTTTTGATGGCAATGAAAAAGGGACCTTTTCTTTCCAGGCCTAAATCTCTCCTGAGATATGCCAGCTCTGTCAGTGCAGTACTACTACTGGGAGCAATATATAACTGACTGACTTTGGTGGTCATCTTTGGAGGACAGGATTTGATGCCACTTGTCACCTGGGTTCTGTATCAATAGCAAATGCTGTTTTACCAGAGCAATGATTATTGGGGTCTATTTAAGAAGCTGCTCAGAAAAAAAGAAATTGTAAATTTGGTTACACCAAAAACGTTCTTTGCAGTGGGATGCCAATCATAGTAAAAATACCAAATACCTGTCACTAGAGATTTGAAAATCATTAAAAGTCATCATCTAAACAACAGGTTTTGGATCTTTACCCTTGCAGCCACCCAAAATCAAACTCGGGTTTTTTGGAAGTTGTTTGGATTCCTGCTGAAATCCTTACTAATTCCTAAACTATGCAATTTGAGAGGAAATAGAAGAGAACCATGCTATTGAACTCGTGCATTCATTTGGCATGTGGGCAGTGCCGCTGCCTTCTGCAGGACTGTGCCCATGGACAGGGGCAGGAGGATTGGGTCTGTTGTCTTCTACTCTCTTCTTTGATCCTGCAAGTGCACTGTCTGCCAAGGTTGCATCAGGTTGCAAAGGCACTTTGTGTAACTCTGTATGATCTGTGTCTGTCCTTTATTTATTCAAAATGCGTTTGCCTCTACAATTTAATCTGCTGTTCTCTCCCTCCCCTTCCTCTTGGTGAAGTCTAATTACAGTTTTATTCCAGGTCCATCTGGTTGTTAATGATGCTGGACATCACCACTGAATTAATTCTAATATTTGTTGTGTATTTCTAGGCTGGATGCTGAATAATAATATTCTCTGAATTTGCTTTTGCTCCTGTTTGCTTCCTCCCTGTTGTAGCTAATTGTGTAGTAATGTGTAGCCACAGGATGGTTGCTCCTTCCAGTGTAGATCTGCTAAGAGGGTTGCCTATTTCAGGCTGCAGAATAAAAGTGTTTTATTCTGGTTTTGAGGAGAAGATTTCAAAGTCCCCTCTACTAGCTCCCTTCACAGGCGTGAAACCAGTGAGGCAGTGGCTTTTTCTGCTTCATCTTTTCCTTTTCTTTTTTTTTTCCCCTGCCAAAGTGCAATGTTGTTCATAAATGTGAGTCTCAAAGTCTCATGGAGGCAGTGTTTCAGCAGATAGAAAGACACTTTTTGCCAGTGCCAGTGCTCCATGTGATGGTTGAACCCACAGTAATCTGAGGTTCCCAAGCCTGACTATCCCAGTGCCACTACTGGGATAATTATTTTTCTTTCTTGTTTTTAATTTTTTTTCTTTTCTCCTTTTTGCTTTCTGCAGCACTGCCTGGGAACACAGGCTCACACTTTACCCATGACCTGACTCTTCGACTAAGAATAGCAGTCACAGTGCAACTTGGGTTCAGTCTCACAGGAGACAAGCTGCAGCTGGGAAACAGGGAGGTCAGATTAGCCCATGCTCACAAAACCAAACACATGAAAGGAGCACCGAGGATCTTGTATGTTTGCCTTCTTTTAAGACTGCAGAACAACAGCAAGGGATTGGCACAGGTGCTCAGTGAGCCACTGAAAAGATGAATTTTCTTTGCTCGTGATGTTGACTTGTGGAGGAAGTTTACATACAGAGGTTCATCTTCTAGGCTGAACAGGACCTACTCCAAAAGGGTCCTGTGCCCTTGCAGCCTATCCACCAAATAATTATGCAGGATGGGGACAGTAAGCAGTTAGCATCTCCTGAGCTCTGCTTAGGACAATGAGATGTTTGGGATAGCCCCTGAAGTGATCAGCCATCACTTGTCCTGGACAGCCAAGGTGACAGTGCTGCTGTGGCACTGTCTTTACCAGGAGTGAGCAACAGGTCTGGTTCTGAGCAATGCTAAAGCCATCTTTGCTCCCATTCTTCCCCTTCCTGCTGGGACGAGCCAGGCTACATTCACAGCTCCATTTTGTGGTGCAGGTGTGCTTTCAGAGTAACAGAGATACCGGTCCTGCTCTGCATTATTGAGACAGGACCTAAAGCATCACTGAAAGAAACTGTTAGGCTCATGGCTGTCGTAATGCTGACTGGCTGGCTAAAGAGAAAGGTGAGATTTAGACAGCTTGACTGTGTGCTCTCCTTCTCCATGGCACAGCAGCCAGCTATTCCCTGTGCCAGCACAAAGTCCTGCAGCTGGAACATGGACTGGGGGATTGATATTGACAGTGGGGAGCTGTTTTTGAGGAAACCACATTATGGTATTCCTGCACTCTCCCCCCTTAGTCAAATGGGAAGGGTGCTGTGTTGCCAGGAATGGAGATGTCTGGTGGAGCTGGTCCTGCAAGCCCCATTCCAGCCTTGCTCAAAATGATCTGTGTGACTTGCCTTTAGCCCCTGTCTCAGAGCTGGAGGGGAGGGGTGGCTTCTCTGGAATCGCATGAGCTGGAGAGGGGCTGCTCACACGAGTCAGGGAACCCAGGCCTGGGCTACAGCTCAAGACACAACAAGTAGACTTAAGAGGAAAACCCCTTGAGGTATCAGGGCAGAAATTCTAATGGTAATTTTGAACTGTTTTTGTCTGTCTAACATTCCTTTTTAATCCCCATCCTGCCTGCCCCTTCCTTATGTAGGGTTACTTTAGTGATCCTTGGAATGTTTTTGACTTCCTCATCGTAATTGGCAGCATTATAGACGTCATTCTCAGTGAAACTAATGTGAGTATTACTCTACCCTCCCCAGGATACCACCACCTCCTCCTCCTCTGCTGTTCCTTCTCTCTTTCTCTCTTTTTTTCTCTCTCTTTTTGTTTTCTGGTTTTTTTCCCTCTAGTCATGCTTTTATTGAACTTGCCGTCGTCCTTCTCCTTCTCCCAGGGAAAAAAAAAGGAGGGGGGGAAATGCCTCCTTCTTTTTCACTTGTCATAGCTGGCCCCAAGGCTGTGACTGGTGAAAGCGCACAGAGTTTGGGGTGTGTGTGCTTTTTTTCCCTCCAAAAGGTAGACATGCTTGAGTGTAACTTTCTGACTAACCAGGCTTTTGTTGATACCCTCCATCATGTGAAACGTTACAGAGGTTTGAGCAACCAATACTGTAGAGTGGTAAGAGACTATTTAATATGCCCACATAACCTCTTTCTTTTCTTATTTTTTTCCTCTTCTCTCCCTCTTTCATGCTTTTGTTTTGTTTTTATTTTCATTTTATTTTATTTTACTTTTTACTTTTTTTCCCCCTCTTTTCTCCCTCTCCCTCTTTCTCTCCCTTCTCTCTCTCTCTCATTCTTTCTTCCTCTTCCTTCTTTCCTCTCNCTCTCTCTCACTCTTTCTCCCTCTTCCCTCTCTCCTCTCTCTCTCTCTCTCTCTCTCTCTCTCTCTCCTTGGCTTCTCTGCCACATGCAGCACTATTTCTGTGATGCATGGAATACATTTGACGCCTTGATTGTTGTGGGTAGCATTGTTGATATAGCAATCACCGAGGTGAACGTAAGTAGCTGGCGTCTGTCCATGATCGTGCCTGCTCTAACATTCATTTGTCTTTCTCGGGTTCTTTTTTTTTTTTCCTCCCCCTTCCTCCTTTCTTNCCCCACAGAGAGATAAAGGTCAGTTCTTTCGAGGTGGAACTGAGGGAACCAAAACAGGAATCCTCCCTGTGCCTCCTCACTCAGGCTTCCTCCAAAAAGAAAAAAGACCAAATCATCTCTGTTTAGAGGAACCTGCTCCTAATGTTCCATTTCAAATGTGAAAATAATAAGTTTAAAAAAAAGGTAGATAAAATAAAAATAAAGCAGAAATCCCAAAGGAAAACAAAGCACCAGAGTTCAAACCTCTTTTTTTTT
>WAAG01013265.1:0-21316 GCA_013390105.1 Tichodroma muraria | reverse complement strand
AAATGTTTTCCGGGCGGCTGTTATCATGAAAAGTTTGTTTTGTCTTGTTTTGTTTCAGTTTTTTAGTTCCATAGCGAGTAAAAGATGCTCCAATCTCTAGAAGAATTGAAGAAAGACTATTCTAGAATTGAAAAAACTGACTGAAAGTTTCTAAATGTAATTTCTGTATGTTGTTAATGAGAGTGAAAGAAATTTTGGTAATAGAGGAAGAATGTTTGAAAGGTTTCATTCTAATTCTAAGAGTTTGTTGTTTCTTTTTCTTTCCTTCTCCTTCTTTCCTTTTTGTATTAGTTAATAAAAGTCTGTCCTTTTCAAGTTTAAACCTGCTTTGCTCTTGATTACAAAATTTCTTTTCTTTTGGCAACCCAAATTGATATTTTTTCTGTCTGGTTCACACTGAAACCACGACAGTGATGAAATGGATTTCAGTGCTATAATGGTTCAAAAGGAGGCAAAATGGAACTGCTATTCCAAACTGCTTTCTCTAAAGAATGCCTGAAGTCCTGTCCTCCAACTCATTGCAACACAGAACACCTCTGAACTGGCAGAGCAGGACACCTCTCACCACTTACAGCCACTGCTATGCAGACTGATGCACATAGACCCCTTCCACGCATGCATATAATTTGAATAATGACTGGCTGAAGGGTTCCTCAGTCCTGTGTGGAAGAAGTCACAGAGCTATCTTAAGACTGACTGGCAATCTCTGCCCCTGCAACACCAAAATGAATCATCCTCTAACCTATTGTGGTGTTTAGTGTTATGTAAAAATGGACAATAAACAAGACTAGCATTTTTATTCTTCTCTGAGGACACCCGGACTAGATATTATTCAGTATCTTTGTGTGATCCAACAAAGTAGAGGGAAAAATCAAAAGGAAAAATATATTGAAAACTCTACACTTTTTGAAATTTGAAAATAGAGTGGGAAAGAGAAGGGCGATAGAGCTTAATAAAGAACCTGTAGACGTGGTCTTTGTCATAGTCAAAAATTTGGCTAAGAGCAAAGAAGGAACTTGAAGTAGTGCCAGTGACTAAATAAAAATATAACGTGGAGAAATTTTCAATATTATGAAAAATATTTAATCAGAGTACCTATTCCCCCAGTCCCCTTCCCTCTTCACCCCACAGCATTGAGTAGTAACAGTTCCACCAGTCTCAGAGATACTTCCTACAATCCACCAGCTGCGGGAGCGTCATTTCCTTCCATATGTCATTAGCTACAGAAGCTTCTACACTTTTGGTTCTGAATTTCTTTGCCGGTGAAAAGCAATGTTTTCTCACAAGCTTTTACAATCCCCATGGTTCTTCAACAATGGCTAGGGAAAGGACAAACAAAAACAAGGTAGATAAATAAGCATAAATTAACAGAGCAGTTACAAAGTGGCATTAAGGAATAATTGCAATAAAATTCAGGTATCATCTTCCTGAGTCTTTCCAATATGTTCCACATAGCATCAAAGAAAAATCTCACAATACCAATAACCCAATAGGAGGGGGAAGAAAGCCACTGCTACCCTAGCTACCCGCCAGGCAGTCCGTGTAACAAATGTCCCTGTATTATTTGAGGAAAATCAGTACAAAGTAATACCCTTCATTATTGTCCCAGTAGATAGGCCCTTTAGAATAAAGCCCAGGACTTGGTTCTAAAACCTCTTTGTTAGGTTTATTTTGTTGGCAAGTCTCTCACAGTAGTTATCTTTTGCAAGCCAAGACAGTCTGTAAGCACAAGATATAAATGGCCATAAGCCCACCTGCCAAGGTAGCAATTTTTGGAAGTTTTTGTTGACAAAGGTTTCAGAGTCTGTTAGAGATTACTCAAATAGCTTTTGGCTTTCTAGTTATAATTACAGCTCTCCACTGTCTATTTTTTTCAATAGTAGGCTGATCAATAGGGTTTTGTTTACTCAAACATCTGAAGACATCCGAGGAGGGAGCATCATCTGTACGGTAAGAAAAAATCTACCGGCCTGTTCAAAAGAAACTACCATGCCTGACTGTCTGCGGAACCTCATGCCCTCATTTCATTCTCTAACCCTCCATTTCCCCTCCCACATTTTATTTCATCTCTCGCTCTGGAGAGTTCTTTGTGGTGGACTGACAGTGTGACCAAATAATACCTAGTAAAACAAATTTCCTGTCTTGTGGAAGTCCCAGTACATTATTTTAATATACCAAGCAATAACTATGGCATTTGTTTTTAACAGTGGAAATTCTACTTCTACTTTCCATATTTCCCATGATAAAGGTTGTATGTTTGTAAGTACTTCAGTGTTTTTTCACCCAAAACCTTAAGAATAATATTTACACTCCTACCTAACACGAGTGTTTCTGAAAAATTATCCTAATTCTGTTAATTCAGATTCATTGCCAAATTTTGAAACACAGTACCAGAATTGTTTTCATTCTTCATGCTATTCACTCTTGGAAAAAACTGTTTGTGCATTTAAATACTATTGCATAATTTGTTATAGGAGTTTTACAGGTCCTTTTGAAAGTGTGACCTTTAATTCTGCTGTGCTTTGGAGAGAAATGTCAAGTTTTATTATTCTTTTTTTTTTAGTTAGCATAAAGTGCAATACAACTGACAAGGAAAGATGCACTTTGACTGCACAAAAAAAGTTAAATTTCTGAGTAAAACATGGGGACTTTTGCCTAAATGAAGGGGCTGTCAAACTTTAAAGGACAACAACAATTCATCCTCTAAGTGAAAGACACAGACTGTCTCATGCAATACTGCAGTGAGCATTAAATCACATTTGCCAGAGGTGCAGATAGTTTTTTTTAACTTTAACCTGTCTCTACCAAAACAACCTTTATAGCACTTTCATTTTACAGAGATGGGTTAATGGTTGCCTATTTGGTTGCACATGCTAAATAAAATCTCCACCAGAGATACAGAGTAAGGGATAAATATTGGAACATTGTTCCTTACAGACACAGTGTGTTCATAAATGGCACAAATAACTGCCAAGCACTGAAGATCAAAATTACTGGTTTGGGCAAAATAGATGGTGCTTTTAGGCTTTTCAAACTCTGAAAAGTAACTGCAGGAGGAATTCAATAAAGGGCAGTTGATTAGACGTATGCTTGACATAGAAAAACTCCCTCAAGCCAGAGAGAATCTATGGAAGTCTAATGTCCTCAAGCATAAAGCCATATTCCTTATGAAATTTTATTAGAGTAGATTATTATCAAAATAGACACAGTATTAATATAAAGTAAAAACTAAAATATGTTCTAATACATCACTTTATTACCCTGCAGGGGTATTTACTGAGAAGTGCTGTTGCTCTTCTCTGTAATCTTGTTGGACACAGCCTTCAACACATTAAAGAGACACAGACATTATATGGCAGGATTGAAGCTCTCACTTCTATCAGTTTGTGCAATGTGCTTTTTGAAAGAGATAACTTCTGTCTAAAAATATTCCTGAATGCTGGTGTGCCACAATGAAAGGCAAGCAAGAATCCCCAGCAGCCCTTATCCCTCCTTCTGTGGAGGACTCTGTGGCAAAAATACAGGGAGACTGAATAGTAACTCGTGCACATATCCACATGACTATGTAATAAATGCTCATTTATTACAAAATGTCTGATATAGTATCCACTGCATATTTTTGGTTGGCCCTGAGGGTGTAAAAACATGGTACAGGCACAAATCTTGGCTCGTCGTTAACTCACATCATGGAGACAATAAAATGGACACTGCAGAAACTCTCTAAATATGCCGAGGAGAAAAAAACATTCTGTCATACAGTCCATCATATCAAACCAAGGTACACGGCTGTAAACCCCAATTTTTATATGCTTGGTTCCACTCCAGCATGAGTTTTCTCCAGGGCTCTGGACTGGATTTGTGTGTAGTTGCTCAAAGCTGTTACATGCGCGCTATCATTTCTTCCCATGTACTTCTTCCCATCAGTTGCTCTATGCATGCAGTGATTATTTTACCCTTGCTGTAGCTTAAACACTTTGTTAGGATAATTCTTCAAGCCTATGAAGGGTATCAGCCAAGACATCAAGATTTCTCTATATGTGTCTGCAGGTACAATTTTATTTTGATCATAACATAAGGATAAAGGAAAAGTATCTCATTCATATGCTGTTTTTTACTTTTTTGTTTTGTAGGGTTTTTGTCCGTTTTTGTTTTGTGGGGTTTTTTCCAGAGTGTGGGTCAGAAGGAATACTGGCTTTTTTCTCACTGTTTCCATGTTAAGTTCTTAAGAGAATTATTTTATGTCTGCAGAGATTTTGGGAAATGAGAAACTTATTTTACACAGGAAACTTATCACAATTCTTTCCTCCTGTCTTCAGCATTTGTCTTTCTGTCTATCTCTTTAACTTTAGGGAGGTACCACAGTCTTACAGATTGCATCACAGAAATTAAATAATAACACCAATACTGCTAGTTCATATTCTGACGGTCTGAATTTTTTTACCATGGGAAGAGTCAGTGTAATGATCCAGACACATGGAATTCAAAGTGATTCAGATTTGAGCAACCGTTAGTGGATTCAAGGCAAGATTTCAAAGAAACTATTGTAGAAGTCATGGCAAAAATGATCTGGTTACAAAATACCAAAAACTAAAATCTGGGACCTACATGCAGCCCTGAAAACCAAGTTAAGTTTACCCTTCAGGTTCATTTAGATTTGAGACAGCTATTGGGCACAGGGTCAGGATAACCTAAATTACAAAAGAAATGGGAAAAAAAGTCTCAGTAGAACTAGATATTTCATCTTGGCTGTGTCTAGACTGCCATTAAAATGCTTTGCTGCTACATGAAAACACTCAAGTTCTCATTGAAAACAACCAATTTTTGAAGAAAAACATTTTGTGAAGCTGCTACAGTGAATTCTTCCAGACAACTTTATTTGTTCTTTATGCCTTTGTGTCACTTGGCTCAACTGATTCTGATAATATTGACTATGGAAATAATCAAACATAATATTTCTTTAATGATCAATGCCAGGAATAGCCATACAGTAGACATGTGAATGCAGATAATCCCACTGTTTTTTTTCTTTTCTTTAAGTTTCTAAAAAAAGAAGGGTGTTTTTGAAAACACCCTGAACTTATTTTGTTAACTCAGATGAGTAATGAACTAGAAATAAAGAATAAAATGCTATAACACATCTGAAAAAAAAATTTTTCTATTATGATTTCTATAACATTCTCAAAACTGGGGTGAGCAGGAGGCAAGGTAACTGTTGATTTTTAAATGGCCAGGAATACTGCAGCTGGAAAAGGAGGTTGAGATCACCTAGTAAATTCATGGTGAGTTTGGCACAAGGAGAATGGGGCACAATCAGGTTGAGAACTTAAAGATATATTCTGCTCAGAAAAAGAGTGAAGCACTGAAACTTTCTTGTCAGAGTATTAGAAGCTAGAAATCAACACACTTTTGAGCTAGGGTACAATTAGCTTGTAAATGAAATTCTGCAGCGTGGCTGCCTGGGATAACACCAAGCTGGCTCAGGCACAGACCTTTTCAGTCTTCTGCCTGTGACCTCATTCTGGCTCCTACCATTCCAGAATTATATAATTTTTTTTGGCTACATGGGGTTCATCATGAAAGATTTCAGGGTTTTATTAAAAAATGGAGAGCGGAATTTGTACATAGACAATAGGAGTTGTTGCATGTTTCTGCATCTATTCACAGATACTTGTGTATGGGCAGACTAGATTACCATACTGCAACTTTTACAGCATTTGTCTTACTGAATTTCTTCATTTTTAAACAGTGTTTATATTTACAGTATATTTATTCTGGGCTTGTTCAGTTGATTCATGGGCAGGGGGAAGAAGAGTAACTATTTAGTATACTTTGACATTTTTATCAGTTGTCCATAAAGGACAGGAAATTTTCTTCCTATTCCACTAGCAGAGAGCTTTGGTTTCATATTTCCAAGAAACTGTGAGCATTAGGCTCCCCAGGTTTGAGTAAGCACATGGTCTGAGTCTGACTTTGTATTTAAAAGGTGCTGTAGATGTGGACTACATTCAGCCGGGTCTGATTGCTCTGAATATCCTCTGGCTGAGAATTTTATGCAAAAAAGGCAGACATGGCAAGTATTGATCACATCTAAATTTAAGAATCTACAAGGGAAATAGGTGCACAAGACTCCTGCATTCAGTAGGGATATACCTTGAGTTAAGTAGCAGAGAAAGGAATTTCTATGCAGAGAAAGGAATTTCTAAGCATCCATCATTATTATTTAGAGATAGGTTACATGCACACTTACAGTCGTGCAAAAGACATCTGCTCCACACTCGTCTTGCAGTCCTTGCAATAGGACTATGAGAATGGTTAAAAGCCAGTAATATAAACACTAACCACGTAAAGGAGGTTGAGGGGGACATTTCTTTGTCTATAGTTATTTTTCTTTTTCATTTGCTCCATATAGAGTGAGTACTTCTCTACTGGAGAGAAGTATATTCAGATCATACAGTGCCTCCTGATTAATGTCACCACTTCTCCAAATAAGAGAAAAATAGACAAAAGGATCTAAAAGAAATAGGGGGTAAAAGGAATGCATTGCTGTCCAATGCTTTCTCCTGAAATTCATGAATCATATTCAGAACTAAATCACTGTGTCCAAGCAAGCCCTACCACATCAAAATGTTTTTCACCTACAGAATACCAGTCTCAGAGCACTATATCAAATCTCCATTGTCGCAAAATCCTTAGTTCCCAGGCTTTCTGTCTTAGAGCTTCCCACACTTCCTAAATCCAACACAGAGCCCCAGTAGTCCTATTCTCATTTGTCCCAAGATCTCCATCACAAGCGACAATACTTCTCGTCTAACCCTCAGACCTGTCTAACTCTAACACCCCCACAGCCCTCTCCTCCCTCAGCCTTGACTTAAATCCCTTCCTGTACTGAACTCCTGCACCCACAGCAGGATTCACCCCCAGCTCTTTTCCCCCCCAGCCCCAGCCTTGCTCACACCTGGGGCTCTGGGGACCCAGGCCAAGCGCAGCAGCTGCCAGCACTTCAGATCCAGCGCTGTGTGAAACTCTCCTCCTTCCTTCTCCCGCTGCCGGCCTCCACTCGCCGCTGTCCTGCCCTTCCCTGCTGCAGCCTGCCAAGCTCTTTGCGAAGCTTCTGCTGGAAATTCCCAAAACCCAGGCACGGGCTGCACTTGTTCAAAAATCTGCTTAGATGGTGCTCCAAGGACAGAAAAGGAAGACATATCAGGGAAACCCAGGCAGCTGATAGCTCAGCTCCTGCAGGGAGGTAGCTCTGTTTAGTAGCAATAAGGACTCTTGTTTTAATAATAGAACACAGCACTGAGATTTAATTAGCACTTATAGGAACATATGTCAGATAGCAATAGCTTTCAGTAGGCACTTGTGAGAATTGTCAGGACTGCAGACTTGGTGCCAGGGCAATTCTCGGCTCCTGCTTGCAGTGATGTAAGTCCCACGTAACTTTCATTGTTGATCATGTTTTTCACAGAGAAAAAGAAATATCTGGGATGACTGTTTATCTATTCAAACCGTACTGTCAGTTTGTTATCTCTTCCTGTTTTAGGTGACACCTTCTAGCTTTCCACCCCAGTCTTGGCTGTTCAATGATGAGTAAGCAGTAATACTGATGCTAATAAATTACAGCCTCCTGAATTAAGATTTTATGGCTGTCAGTATCAAACTGTGTTCTGCCTTGCAGCAGAATATGGCATCACATCTTTTTTTTCATTTGTTTAGATGTATTCACTATGAGAAAATGTAATTAAATTGAAATATGCCATCTGTGAAACTCCAGATTGGTTTAAATCACCAGAAACATGGATGATGTGAAGCTTATCTGTGCTATACCATTGATAAGAATACATTGGGCAAACAACAAATCAGGTGTGATACTCATTAAATCCTAGAATGGTGTGGGTTGGAAGGGACTTTAAAGATCATCTAGTTCCAACCCAAGTGCCACAGGCCAGGGACATCTTCCACTGGAAGGCAGCTTTGTTCTGAATGAGCCACAGGAAAAGTTGTCATGGGATATTTATTTTTCAAGGTGTATTTCTAACCTGTATCCTCTCTGCTGGGCTACAGCATAAAAAAGAAAACATTCACCCAATTATGAATCTTACTTCAGGCCCCTGTGAGTGCCCTACCAAACACTGAGAACTTAGCGTGTGAAGGACAGAAAAAAGAGTGAAAAGACTTTTGTGTGGCTCATTGAAGTCTGATTCTTATGTCCATGGGTGACTGTCAGACAGAGAAAACCAGACTTCTTTTTGGAGGAATGTGATCCAGTGTGCACCAAAGTTCATCCTCAAACTGAGTGTGTTGATCTTCACGTCCTTTTTTTTTTATATTTTACACAGAAAACTGCAAATCATGTTCAACTTTTATTACTCTCTAGATCCAAGATTTTGATTCAGATCCTACAACTAATTCCATTTTTCTTACTTGGCTTGTACAAAGCCGTAGAAGAAGCCTTGGAATTTCTATTACAATCACATCTTCAGGAAAAAGAAAACTCTTCTGAAATGTTTTAGAAAGCCACTCTTTTTGTTTTATATCAAACTGTTGTTCTGAGCAGAACAAAGTTTCCTTTTTTCCTATTTTTATCTAATTCTAAGACTTGTAAATAGACAGGATCATTGTGTGCACTTCACTTGCAAGATTTTGTTCCCTTCAGAGCACACTCATAAAAGGGGAACTTTTTCCGCCTGTTTTAATTTAATTAAAAGCCAAGATACGTTTGAAGCTTTGAGCTGATCCAGGGAGAAGATGAATGATCAAGGATATGTTAGCACAGCTGTGGGGAGCAAGGTTACAGCCCTTCCCTCAGTGAACAGAAGTACAGGCAACATGTTAGAAACCAGTCCCATGATTCTCACAAAATAGGTTTATTAAAACTAGACAGGAAGGGCAAGATAAATAAGAGCTTGAAAGCAATGAGAGCTTAAAGTATTTCAGTATCCAGAGGTGAGTGGACTTGAATGGCCTACAATCATGCAGACAAAGGAGAAGGTTGTGATGCCCAGCTAATGGAATTAAGGGGAAAATATATTACACAGGTTCCTTCATCATTATCTCATGCACATTTCAAGGTATTCCCCTCTGAGTAGTAATTTATCTCAGAGATTTCTAGAGCAATCCCAAGCTAGACTGAATCATCCATATCCATTTAAATCTCTTCAGCAAACTCTGCACAGTCTTCTAGAAGTTTTTCAGAAGTTGCCAAATTTTGTTTTATTTATTTATTTATTTAATTCACGCTTACACCTTGGCTTTTTCTTAACAGGATAATGTATCCAGCCTGACCTCAAAAAAAAACTTGTACATTCCTACAGGTAGAATATTTAGGTAGCTTATTCTTTCCTTTGACCACTCTGTTCCATCACCTTCTGTGAAACTGTACAACTCTCTGCAAAACTATGTATTTGTGGAGGTAGACACATAGCCTAACTTTGGGCATCCCCCTTCAGATAGTTAAATTGGAATCCCAGGCTTACTGTGTAGTGAAGAGGGACAGAGAAGCAATTCAGACCATGTCCAGACTCATCAGGATACGTTCTGAGCTTCTGGTTCTGTTGCAGCATATTTTTCCTATCAAACCTGATTTTCCCCTTTGAATTTTCTCTTTATAGAAGCCAAGGCACCAAAGAGAAGAAATGAAGTAGAACAGGATATTCTTGTATCATCATTTTGGCATTTAGGTCCATCCATGGTGCACATGGTATAAGAGAACATTGTCAGATTTCACGACATAGACTTCCTCTCTAAAATTCCTGTGGAAGAGTCTAGTGTCTGCCTCTTAATATTGTTTATCCTGACAGAAACTAAATTATCAATATTATGTAAAGTTTCATGGTAAGTCTGTGTCTTACTACTTTTCTTTTCTAATGGAAATATTCATTAACAGTAAAATAAATATTCATTATTTTTATACTTTTCGTAGTCAAAGTAAACATTCGTATATACGCACAGAACTTGTAATTTACTTCACATTCTTTGGACACTTGTTCAGAACATTAGAAAATATTCACCAGAAAGAAGTTCTGCACTTCCTACATCTATTTGCATCGACACTTCGAACAGGTGCTGTGTTCAGCAGCTGTGCTATGTAAATTAGTTTACAAGCATTTCAACTCGATTCATCACTGACATATCTGCTAAGCCAGGCTTTTTCAGCTAATCTGCCATTATCCTCCATAATTTACCTCAATCCTGCTCTTAGCATAGATTTTACCCCTGCTGCACATCAGTATAGTTGAACTCTACAAACCATCTTGGCTCGCTGCAGTGGTACACATGAATCAGTTTCCAGATGGACAGCTGCTTGTCTAAAATAGATCTGAGTTACAAAACCTCACTCAATCTGTGCAATCTCTACTTTGCAGTTGATTTTGATTTGTCAAGATTAAGTGCAAAAGGCATCCTTGCTTTTCAGTGGGTTGTGACTCATAAAGCACATCCCAGGTTTAAACATCAGAGTACAAAGGTATACCATTGCCAAGTCAGACCTCTTCCTCAGGAGTGGTTCCCAAAAGGAGTAGATTGCTCTCCTTAATGGAGATGACAGCAAAAATGTAGAAGTCAGAAGAAACTCGTACTTCCTCTCAGCTTCTGAAATGTTTGAAAATCAGTGTCTAAGTGTTCTTGAAATTTTATTTCCAAGGATGCAGATGAATCTCTCTTGGGGAACTGTTTTCAGCACCTGTAAAGACAGCTGCAAACCTATGGGACTGTGTGACAGCACAGCCCTGGGTGGAGATGCAAGCATCTTTCATTTTTCAGAGCATTTAGCTTCTTTAGAAGTCTCCCTCAGGTCCCCAAATGGTCACAGTTTAATCAGTTTATTAAACACATCCATGGAGCTTGAAGTCAATCTCTTTTTCCAGTCACCTCAGCAGCAGCCATGCAGTTTCAGTTTTCTACAAAGCCTCTGGGGTATCCATGGTGTGCTTTACATGGCTGTCATTCCAACTCCTTTTCTGTCAGCAGCACCTTCAAGCACCTTCACACTGGGAGTGCTATTTATGGAACTTCCTGAATTTTTTATGGGGACCCACACCTCTGTCTTGGCAGCAGTTACACCCTGAAAATTAACACTATCACAGCTGTCTTTACCAATTCAGTATATAATTTGCACAGGTGTTTTCTTTGAAACAACTTGCCTTTAACATGAGATTGCAGCTTATTTGGGTGTACTAAAAAAAACCCCAACATAACCACATTTTTGATTTTGAAAGGGAAATTGTTCTCCCCTTCCTTTTTTTTCTTTCTTTTTTCAGTGTCAAAACTATGTTCAACAGGAAAAAGAAAGCATGCAAGCGTTGCTTCCATGTTCTTTCCCTACCCATGGAATAATCTTTATTGACAGAAACAACAACTAATTCAGAGTAGGGTTACAGGGAAACAATTACAGTGTGCCTAATTCTCGAGGTCTTTAAAAATCTTTACATCTGCAAAGCTACATAATTTTCAAACTCTAACTGAAAGGAAATATGTCCATGAACAGAATTCCCTTTGTGTGGATAGCTAAACTCCTAGAGTTCCATTTAATAGCATAAATGTAGGATTCTATTCTGCTTTTTAATTCACAAACATACTAGTGCATCCCCTAAGGAACACAAAATGTGACATAGAGCACTTCATTGTTTGAAAGGAGAAAATTGAAGTTGCAGGGGAACCTTCGGGATCTAAAATGCCACTTGGTGCTTTGGTTGGACAACTGTTAAAGTCCTAAGATCTAAAATTCCTCACACCTGTTTTTAGATATCAACAATGCTTGAATCCATATCTGAGTGGTTAACTGAGAAAGATGCATTTTTAGAGCAAAAGTCCCCTGATTTGTCTTAGGTATCAACCTTAAAGTGAAATGATTCATGTCCTATAAATGCTTCCTTTTTCTCATGTGATTACTTAATATGGGTTATAAGGCTAAGTCAGATATGATGCTGACGCTGTAATCTAAATTAAGTGAAATTAAACTAATCTGTCACATGTTTAATTGCAATGCAGAGAGGAGGCAGAGAAAGAACAAAGTTTCATCTGTGCTCCAGGAGGTGATTAATGTGTCAACACTGAATATGGAAAAGACAAAAAGAGGATACATCAGCTCTCTTTTCTTCCTAATTGCAATTTTTTTTTTTTAATGGAAATTTTCTGTTTATTTTCAGAATCATTTCTGTGACAATTCCTGATCTGGAGATTATTTGGTAATTATCCATTTTGTTTCTGAGTACTAAAAGTTAAAACTGTTTTAAATGTTGCAGATCATATTTCTGATCTTTTACAGGTAAAGTTTAGGACTTCTGGTGTGAAAAAAATCCTGACTATAACCTCAGCAACTGAGAATGTTCTATGGTGTTTTCTTGACATTTGTAACCTAGGTAAATGACATACCACATTCAAAATGAGCCGCAAGGCTCTAATGATAATCTAAAGGATTTTTTACCTTGCCTGACATTCTGCTGACACTTTGCTTGGGGCTGCCCAGGACGCTGTGGATTTTCACAGCCATGAAAGCACATTGCTGACTCATTTTCCACTTGTTCCTCAGGATGCCCAGATCCTCCCTGATAAAGTTGCTTTCCAGTTGTCTGGTGCCAGCTTGTTGGTGCCTAGGATTATTCCTCCTTGGGTGCCAGACTTGGATTTTCCCATTGTTACATTTCATGTTTTCTTTAGCCAAAATCTCCACCCAGTCCAGGTCCTCTGAAAGGAAGTACAGCTACGTGATGCATCACTCACTCTTCCCAGTTTTGCAAGACTTAAAAGCCAATTGAGAGTGCACTGTGTATTATCTTCTAGGTCTTTAATGAAGATGTTGCACCAGTATAGAGCCTTGGGGTGTGTAGCAATTGACTACAGGTGAACTATGTGCAACTGGTAATAACACTTTAAGCCCAGCAGATCAGCCAATTTTCAGTACAACATTCTCCCTACTTATTTAGTCCATTTTTCATCACATTTTCAATAAGGATGTTGTGGGACAAAGTTTTCAAAGCCTTATTAAAGTCAAGCTAGAGAATATCAGCAGCTCTCACCTCAACTACCCAGGTCTTCCTCATAGGAGGCTGTTGGGTTGCTCAGGAATTATTTCCTTTTCACAAATATGATTAGTCCCAATCACCTTCTTGTTCTCTACGCTTTTGGAACTCTATACAGTTTACAGAGAAAAGGAGAGGAAGGTGCTGATCAGTTTCGTCCCTGGTATCCAGTGACAAGTTACACAAGAATGGCTCAAAGTTGCACCACGAGAGGTTCAGGCTTGGCATGAGGAAGCATTTCTTTATTCAGAGGGTGAGCAAATAGTGTAACAGGCTTCCCAGAGAGGTGAACGATGCCCCAAGCCTGTCAGTGTTTACAAGGAGCCTAGACAATGCACTTAATAACATGCTTTCACTTGGATTGCCATGAATTGTTCAGGCAGTTGGACTAGATTATCATTGTAGGTCCCTTCCAACTGAAAAATCCTATTCTATTATTCTATTTGATTCAATTTGATTTGATTCCATTCAATTCCATTCCATTTGCTTCCAGGACTATTTGAACCATCACCTTCCCAGGGATCTAGGTGAGGCTGATCAGTCTGTAGTTCCTTGGATCATCCTTTTTGCATTTCTTGAAAATAGAAGGGGCATTTATTTTCTTCCAGTCTTACACTGAAAATTCAAGAATTTAAGCTAAAATGATGGGTTTATCTGTAGTGACTAAAGTGCCAGCATGTGTTCAAAGAGAAATCCCTGGCACAGAGATGGAGTGGACAGAGACATCACTACAGTCTCAAGCCATCTGCAGTAATTGTGTGTCAGGGTTCCATTACTATTACTGCTCCTCATAAAACATATGGTGAGAGAAAGTCAGGGCAGGGAGATTAAAGTTTAACAGAAAAGGTCTGCAGGGTTAATGCATGAAGCCAAAAACTGGCATGTCACCCAATTCTGCTAATTACTAACCCTGTTAAGACGCTTCACTAAGACTGGATGGAAATGCAAAGTAAATGGAGACCATTTACTTTGGAGACCTAGCTTTAGTCATCTGTTTTAACTGAAAACAAACAAAAACTACACAGAACACTTCTGAATCAAAGCTCATAACTGCCACTGATGCTTTCACAGGGAAGTCTCACAGAACCTGTAAAATGAATGTTAATCCTGCTATCCTCTCTTTCATGCTGTTTGTTCTCTTTGTTCTTTTCACTCTTGTCCAGCAGAAAATCTACTCTGAATCAATAACATACTCCTGCAATCATGAAAATCTTCATTCATAGCCCAAATGCACCCTTATTATCCTAATTAATTAATTATTTTCTGCAACTTTTACAGTGATGACAATTTAGAATGACAAAAAACTTGCTGAAGCATTTCTGGGCATAGAAAGCAATTCCAGAAGATCAGAGAACATTGCTCTGGGAAAGTTAAACTATACAAATTGTAAAAATTTTCAGGGTTAACACCATAAACAATCCTCTCACTCTTAACCTGATTTGCAGAGATTGAAACACTTAAATTTATACAAAAACCTATGAATTTCAAATCTGCTGAGTATCTGTTTTCCCTATTTATATCCAGTGCTAATCCTCTGAAAAAGAGTCTTTTTACAGTAAGTCCTTTAAATCAGAAAGAAGAAGTGGAATATATCTCCCCAAACATCTGAAGGCAGATATAGCTGACAATGTAAAGCAATCTAGTAACACATTGTTTAACGCCACCAGGAAATTAATCTCCAAATAAACCACCCACCTTCCCCCTGCCCCTCCAAGTTAGAGAGGAACAAAGGTGGAGACTGGGTTGAGATAACAATTTACTGAAGGCAGAAAGCAATGGAAAAAGAAACACACACTAATAGCAGCAATCTTAAAAACAAAAGTATACAGAAAGTGCTTTACACACAGAAGGTGTTCACCACTTCAACACAGTTCTGCGTGGCTGCTCGGACAAAGACAAGAGGGCGGCCCTTCCTGCACCCAGTGTCACATGACTTTCTACAAACAAAAACACTAGACAGCAGCTGTTCCCACAAACAGCTTTCACCCTCCCCAGACCCAAGACACTGGACAATAATGATGGACAAATCCCCAAAAGCTACATTGTCTGCATTACACTGCACTGCTGCTTCAGATGCTCGACTCAATTCCACGCGGCTGCTACCACTCCACTGCTTCTCGCTGCTCCACCCTGCTCCATGCAGCCCTGCTCGGGTTCCTTCAGCTCACCTCCTTTTGGCTCAGCTCTGCTTGGTTCAGTTTGGCTCCTTTTGGCATTGGACTTGTCTGGGCTCAGGATTACCTCTGCCACTTGGTTCCACACGGCACTTCCCACACTGGTGCTGCTTCTCAGCACCACATCTCGGAGCTGTGACTCAGAGGAGCGAGCAGGGCAGAGGTGGCAGCGGATGCGGTCCACAAGGCCAATCCCAGCAACCTTCCGAGCCCTGCAGAGAGGGAGGCAAAATGATCCAGTTCCAGGGATCCCCCTGGGACCATTCTGCCAGCATAGATGTGTGTGGTATAGAGCAGCACCCTAGGCACACTCCTATGGTTCCCAATGCCGCTGCATCTGTGCAACCATCCTGGTTGCAACGTGAAGGGTACTCAGGTATCAAACACCTCTGCATGGGGCTGGAAGAAATGACACAGGAGCTAGGAGAGACCTGTGTCCTGCTAGACTGACAGTGCAAAGCAAAGAAGTAGGCCTGGCAAAATGTCAGTAGGCCTGTGTGTGAGTTCAGCCACAGTTCTCCAGATATGAAAACAGCACTGATTGTCAATGCTCTTCGGTGTTGCAGACACAGTCCACTCCAGAGTACAATTCATCTTGTTCTGTAGGAGCGCTAAAAGAGGTGGAAAGAATCACAGTATAAGGAACTTTTTTAGAAAATTGGACCACTAGACTGCATAATTAGTGTTCAGCCAACTAAATATGCTGACATTAATGCCACTCAGGACTTGATTCAGTTTCCCTAAGAACAGGTTTTTTTATTGTTTGAACCTCAAGGAATCTTGCATTGGTCTCCACCTTTTTCTTCAGAAGGACATGATCTTCCTCAGGCCTCATCTTCCATTCACATGGAGCAGTCTGGTATGTCTCAGATTCTCACATATAGCACTGATGCCTGTGTTTAAGCAATCAAAGCTTGTCATGTTTAGTAGTGTAATGGAAAAACAATGCTCACCATCAGTGTGTACAGAATTATTCACCCAAGCACCTGAAGTCAGCATGATAAATGGAGACAGAATATATTGCAGAACTTTGAAAGGGTCTCATGCCCTGGGACTCCCAGGTCTAATCAGCTCTCACAGATCAGAAAATTATGCATGACATATTGAGTACTATCCAAGGAGTCAGAAATCTAAGCAGACCCAGAATTCAGAAGTCATGACTTCCAAACTTGTTAAAATATGCATCATTATTTGACATGGACCAGGTGCACTACTTGTTAAAGATGTATGCAGGGGAGTTTTCTATTGATTTCAGCTATTGGCCTGACTCAATATGAGTTATTCCTTCAAATATAAATACTTGTGTTGTACCTTCAAAAGTCCATGAGGCAGCCTGGGAAATATTCCATGCTTTGTGATGATTGCTCTGTCTTTTTGTTGTTTTCCTCTTGTTTTGGAGATCAATATTAGAGATTTGCTTTTATAAGAGTTAAGAGCCTGTTCTTAGTGATTGAATTATACCACGATAATCTAGCCCCTTGAGCTATTATAAAAACTGACTTAATATTGTTGTCCTAATGACATTTGAATATGATGCAGCTGTTTGAATCTTATTGTTATAACTACCTTTTGATAGCCAGAAAAAAAATTCTAATCATTCCTCTACTATTCCAAATACTGTGATGAAAAACACAAAAGAAAGAAAAACACACACACAAAAAAAAAAAAAAAGAAAACACAAAAAAATCCAAACCAAAAAAGGAACAAAATTGCACAGAAAACTGAGGCTTCTGAAAACATTTTTCTTTCTTAAAAAAAAATTGAATTGCTGTATCCTTTCAACACCATTTTTTTTCTTTCTTGAGAAAGTTTTTTTAATGCAGTGGGAAGGCATTGTTCAAAAATTTTCTTCTCCTAATCAAATCCAAATCCAAGACACTAGAGAGGAAAATCACCGCTAGTGTCCAAGTCATGATGGGAGCATGCATTCCCAAAGTAATATAAAACAAGCCTGGGTACTAAGAGAAACAACTGGAAGAAACTTGTATCCAACTACTTCTGACTAGGAAAAGCAAGCCAAATTGTAAACAGGTGCATCCACCTTGTACATGCTGAGCTGAGACAAGTTTTCTGGAGATAGTTGTACTTGTCCCTGAGGACAGTATCAAGGACATCTTAATGACTAGAGTGAAAGTTGCACACACAAACAACCCAAGCATCCAATCAGACTGCTGCCACAGCTCTCACCCCTGAAATAGTTTGTCTTTTTGGTTTTAGCCTGTTCCAAAGAAATTGAACATTACAGCATACTCTAAGAGGCTGGCTGGCTGTCAGCACTCTGCAGAAAGCCCATGTGGACAGGATGAGAGTAGCAGGTGTAATGTACCATCTGCACAACCATCTGGAGATCACCCTTCCTCAGAGTGCAGGAGTAACACCAGGGCCTCATTCTTCTACCACTGATGTGTAAGGAAATTGCATAGACTCATAAGATTCTAGACCAGTTTGGGTTGGAAGGCACCTTAAAGATCATCTGGTTCCATGCCCCCCTGCCATGGGCAGGGAGACCTTGCACTAGACCAGGTTGCTCAAAGCCGCCCCCAACCTGGTCTTGAACACTCCCAGGGATGGGGCATCCACAGCTTCTCTGGGCAACATATTCAAATGCCTCTCCACCCTCTGAGTAAAGAATATCTTCCTGATGGCTGCTATAAATATGTTCTCTTTCAGTTTAAAGACATTCCTCCTTGTCCTGTCACTACCTGCTGTGGGAATGAGGCCTACAGCTATGAGACATGATGTGAGATATATGGTAGAGAGATTTCCATTAAATAAGGTGTGCTGCGGGGCTGATAGGTTACGTGTTTCTGTTCCATCCTCATGCAAGACCTGCAGTCTTCATAATAATCTCTCCCTCTGTAACTCTCACTTTCTCTAATTTACATATAAAGTGACTGCAGCAACAGGTTATTTGACTACAGTCCTGCCTCCACTTCTCCCAAAAGTATAAACTGCCATTTGAAATCCCCCATGGCAGAGGATGAGAATACAACTTGGGCTTGCTTCTCTCTCTTCCCCAAAGAAGGTATATCTCTTTGTTAAGATTTATGCCTCCAACTCCATCAGAGTGTACCTGGAAATACTTGTACACGGCACTATACACTCACATTTTCTAGGTCTAGTGTATTTATCACTGGAAATCTCACAAAAATCTGTAGCCTGTTTCTTCAGTATACCACAGTATCTGTCAATCTGTGATCATGGAAGTTCTTAATGAACTTTCTCTCACTTATAGTGACAAATCAGTAAATAACATGGTTCATGAACCTGGGATCCTGAATGTGACCAGAATTATAGTGTAACCGCACTATTGATACACCTGATATCTACTGAACGTGTGCAGACTTAGAGTGGCAAACTGGTTATAATCAGAAATTAAACTGAGCTGTACCCAGCCTCTTTGCTCTGTGGGGACTAGCTAGAAAGAAATGGAGTTTATTTTCTGCCAAATTCCTATACATTTAATGCAACACATGCCCTGGTAAAAAGTCCCTCTCTAGCTTCCTTGCAGCACCCATTAGTCCCTGGAACGCTCCTATAAACTCTCCCCAGAGCCTTTTCTTCTCCAAACTGAGCAACACAATCCCTCTCCATAAAACAGGTGCTCCAGCCCTCTAATTACCTTGGTTGCCTTTCTCTAGACTCACACTGTAAAGTCCACATAGTTCTTACCTTAGGGGCTGCAGAGCTGAGCATAGCACTTCAGGTGGAGTCTCACCAGAGCGGAGTGTGAGGGGGAGAATCCCCTTCCTTGCCCTGCTGGCCATTCCCCTTTTGATGCAGCCCAGGACACGGCTGGTTTTGTGGGTCCCGAGCGCACGTTGCTGAGTCATGTTGAACTTCTTGTCAGCCAACAGCTCTGAATCATCCTCAGGACTGGTTTCAAGCTACTCTCTGCCCAGCCTGTATTTTTGCTTGGGATTGCTCTGACCCACGTACAGAACCCTTGAACTTGGCCTTATTGAACTTCATGAGTTTTGTACAGGCTCACCTCTCAAACCTGCCCAGGTCCCCCTGGATGACATCTCTTCCCTCTGACGTCTCAACCTGACCATACAGCTTAGTGTCATTGGAGAACTGGCTGATGGTGCCCTTGATCCCACTGTCTATGTTGCCAAGAAGATGTTAAAAAGTGCCAGTCCAATATTGACCCCTAAGGAAGGCCAGTTCACTGGTCTCTGCTTGGATATCGAGCCTTTGACTGCAATTCTGGAGTGTGACCATCCTGCCAATTCATTATCCACTGCATGGCCCATCCATCAAAGCATCCCTCTTCAGTTTAGAGAGAAGGATGTCATGAAGGACAGTGTCAAAACTCCAAACACTCTGTCAAACTCACTGTCCATCTTTCCCCCATGAAGACATCATTGATGGAAGCAGAATAAGGGAACTGACATAGGCTAGAGAGGAAGATGCTTAACACTTGGCTGATTTTTTACTTTTTCCTGCTAGAGGCTTAGCTGTAGCAGCAAAGAAATAAAAGCTAACCGACAAAAGTATTTACCAAGCCTTTTAATATAACCAGGCAAGGTGTCTGGAAAATATACCTACAATGTAAAGTATATATACATAGTAGTCCCTTATTTCTATAAATCCTTTTTCTGTGAAGGCAATTTCCAGAATATCATCTTTCACTGGAGTCAAAATAGTCCCAAACTTCTTTGTTTCTATTCTGGTCTTTATTTGATGGGCAATAACTAATATGGGATCACAGGGCACAGTGATACTAGAAACAAGGAGACACTAATAGAAAATAACTCTGATGCTCAAACAAGAATAGCAGTATTTTAGGAACATGGTTTTATTTCCTGTCTAGAATATAGTCCAATTTAGGATTCCTTTCTTCTGTATTCAGATCCTTTTTAAATTTTTCTGTGATACCAATAAAGAAAGAAAATGTAATTTAAAAAATCTTGTTTACAAAACCAATAAAAAATAGTAAAGAATCCAAAGGTTCTGATCACATTTGTTGTTTTGCCATGTCATGTGCCTTTTCAATGAAGTCAGCTTCTGGCAGTGATGCTGCCTTTATGACACAAATGTGCACAGTGTTCCTGGTTATGCCAGTAGAAACTAGATGACTTTAAGCATTCAACAGACCAATCAATTAGTATTATAATATAACCAGGAAAGTACACCTTCAAAGCAAACTGTATCTAGAGTAACACATTTCCATAAACACCTGTTCCCTGAAGATAATTCCCAGAATGTATCTTTAATCAGATCCAAAAAAACAAAAATATCTTCCTTTCTTTTATTCTGTGGCTATTGTGGCAGGTGCATCCTACAGGGCATTCCAGAGACTCACTAAAAATTAAAGCATGTATAAATCATGATATATATACATGATAGCATGTATAAATCTAAAAGTTTGACTTCAAGTTAAAGCAAGAGTTTCTACTTCCTCTTTGTTTCTCAAGAGAGAGTATCATTTTCATATTACTGTTCATCCCACCTCTCAGGATTTGTCTGTCACAGGATGACTTTTCAGAGAAGATTCTCTCATTGCACCCACAAGTGACTTCAAAGGAATAGCATATAACCATTTAAGGGCAGGTGCCTTTTCTGAAAAAAACAAGCTTAATGACATGATTCTCTGGTTATTAGTCAAAAATATTTTTTTTCTAGGGAACACAGTGATTATTTTCAAATTTCCTCTTTTTTAAGTGTATATAGAGAGAGAAGTAATTCTTCACCCATCAAATATGCATATGTCAGACATTAAACACATAATTGATGCAATCTTCCCCCTCCAGGTTGATATTCAAAACCATCCTCCATTTTTCCGAATCACTTTGTTGCATCAAATAGCTTTCCAGATCTCTCTATACTCACCATAGTTCACCCAGAATTACTTTTGCACATGGGACCAGTCTCACAATTTTAAAGAACATTGAGTATTCCTCTAATAACCTACAATATTCTTTTCTCTCTTAGTTAGCTGCTCCATAGTTCCGCAAAATATTTTAAAACCTGAAACTATGGAAGTTAATTCCCCATGTAAAGGCACTTTATTGATCATAAAGACCTTGGCAAATGACAACTACAAAATCCTTCTTACATGTGCTAATCCTTATTGCCAAATCCGAATGGTTGATGTTTTACTCCTGTAGTAGTTTGGCCGTG